>NIPM01000051.1:73462-196515 GCA_002738285.1 Holacanthella duospinosa | reverse complement strand
CAATCCACTGTTGAACCCAAGTTCCTCCCCTTCCAAACCACCAAACCCATCAGCTTCAAAAATTAACTAATTAGTGAATTTTATTAAATCGTTTAAATTAAATATATCAGCCATTATGGAAATCGCAGTCCCTTCCAGATTATTGTTAACATTTTATTAAATTAAATTTGACCCCGCACCCAAAAATCACATTTCATGAGCGATTACATTCATACATCAGTTAATTCTGCTTGTTGTATTTACATTGAATTTATTTCTACTGCTACAACATTTACATTACAACAAATGTTAACAAGTTATTAGTTCTCATTTCCATTCATATCCCTTTTGATTTAGATTTCAACATAATTTTTACATTCCCATTTCGTTTTCGTTTAAACCGTTATAGAAGGAAAGTCTGTATTGAAAATTCTGTTCATATTTTCTGGGAAACCTAAGAATGCATACAAACCCTATGCAGTATGAGCAAAACTATAAAAGATATGAGAGTTACACTTGACTCATGCTCTCTGCCAGAGAAATTTAGCGTCTAATAATATTTCCCATTTTCTATTTGATAGTCCATTCACGATGGACTATTAAATTTGAAACTAAATACTCCATTCAGAGAGTGTCGCTTCGTAATCGACTAGTTTTTATAAATTTGCATTCGAAACTGGCATTCTGCTGTAAACATCATTAGTTGAAAGTAATAAATTCTCATAGGTCTAATTATTTTAGCCGAACAGTCTGTCCTTAAAGTTTTATTTAATGTTTGAGTTTGTATAATAGGAACCAGAAAAGTTGGACAAATGTGTATTTAAGGATTGTGTAATGGCTCTTCCGGAAACAACAATGCAACAACAGTTGATTAAAGACGAACTCAATACATCAAACAAGAATACTGGTGAATATGACGTCCGTACAAGTGTAAATATATTAGATTCACAGTGTTACTTAATGATGGGTAAAATCTGTGAGGAATTCTCTATTTTCATTAGAAAAGGGTAAGAATTTCAACACTTATACATCGAAACGGAGATACATAATTTGAACTTTCGAACACTTGTTATTTTCACGATTGACCTAGGGTTGAGTTCATGTATATAATTCGCTTTTAATGATTCGGGGATGGCAACATGATTTGTTAACCCCATATTCAGCTTGGTGACCACTAGATGTCTAGAATATTTTTTCACACTGGTACTGCCATTGGCAAGGTTTTTAGGACGATTATTACAAAATGACAGATCATTCGTGAAAATAACTGGTGCCTGTCGTTGGTTCAATTTGTGCGTCTCTATTTGGTTCCTCACGTTCAATTAGAATTCTGTTAGTTTTGCCAATACTGTGAATTTTGTTTACAAAACCCAAGAATTAGTGTTATTTATGACTCCCATTTGGCCCGGAGTCGGAGTCGAGAGTTGACTCCAGAGTCGCTGACTCCGACTCCCAAAATTTCGAGAGTCGACTCCGGAGTCGCGACTCCGACTTCGGAGTAAAACAATTTGAGTTGCAGTTTACTTTTAATTTTGATTTTACACAAAATCTTTCTCCAGTTGAAACCAAAGCGCGGCGGTTTCGGCTACCGACTCTTGCTCACTCGGGCTCTTTTGTGAATAACAGAACACCACTGGAATGTAGCGGTGAGGAGTAGTGGGGGAATCCTTAGTTGGACTGAAAGTACGATTTTGGAAAAGTGCCCTAGCCCGAGCAAAGCCAATGGAAAGTTTTTGAAAACAATCCGAGCTAGAGCAAAGCCCAAGACAAAATTTCAATGGAGCCTGAGCAGGGCCCAAGCGAGAATTTAAAAAAAAGCAGAGACCTTGGAAAAATACTCAAATGCAGTGTATATTTACATATCGAGTACGCATTATACAGAGAGTAAATAAGGGCTACCTAGATATCCTCACTCCACCGGACTTTTCTCTGCGTAACAGACTATAAATCGGCGTCAGAATTTTGTTTATTCCATAACTAAATTTAGGAGCAACTACTTGATGGATCATTTGTTAAAAGTGACTATTGTACATGTCTAGACAATGAGTAATTCGTTCATAAAAACCGCGCCGGACATTTTGCAGCATTTGCGGGTTTTCATTTACGGTGGCAACAAAAGTTTCAATCCTATTCTTGAGCTGCTCGGTTTACTGGGCGAGGTGAATTGAAAACAATGCTTTTCAAATAACCCCAAAATAAATAATGCAATGGGTTATTCCCATTTAGATAAAACAACTTTTGACTAAATGATTCTTTGTTTTCAATGTAGCAACATGTGATGTTATAAAATAAACAAAATTCTGATTCCGATTTATTGTGGATGACACAAAGAAAGGTCTGGTGGAGTGAGGATCTCTAGGTAGCTCTTATTTACTCACTCTGTACATTCGCAGTATAAGTTCGTATAAAAATTACACTCTGTAGTAAACTAGCGCAGCTCGCATTGTATATGGGCAGTACGATATGTATTTGTGCAGTGAGTATTTGTGCAGTGAGCGCGAGATACGTTTACATATTCCAAAAGAGCCCGAAGAGTTCTCGAAAAATAATTTCAAAAGCGCCTGAGCAAAGCCCATCGAAAATTCTCAAAAAAGCCGGACCCCCACGAGAACCCAAAGAATTTTTTTAAAGAGCTCGGGCAGAGCCCAACCAGGGATTTTCAAATAGTCCGATCTGAGCCAATGGAGCTGTTTAAAACAGCCCGAAGAGAGTCCAAACCCAAACGCCGAGCTTTGGTCGAAACTGAAACACAAACGGGATTGCGTAACAAACAGAAGTAGTGTGAGTAGTGTCTTTCTGCGCAATCTCAACCATTATTTTTCTCATCCCTTTTCACACGAGGAGTCGACTCCGCGGCTCTGAAGAGTCGACTCCGGAGTCGCAACTCCGTCACCCAAATGAACATGAATGACTCCGGAGTCGCCGACTCCGACTCCCAAAAAATTGGGAGTCAACTCCGGAGTCGGAGTCGAGAGTTGACTCCGACTCCGGAGTCGGAGTCGGAGTCATAACTAACACTACCAAGAATCTGTCATTGTTTGTAGACTTACAAATATGTGAAGGACTCTTGGGTGCTATTGTATAGAGTTCTGACAAGCTGACCACTCCAAAGAATCAGCAAAAATACATCTTGTACGGGAAGCTGTACACGTGTTTCTTCTAGACTACCGATGACTGCATAAGTAGTTCCCGTTTTTTGAATATTTTTTTTTCACCCCCGCCTTCCTTGCCTCAAATATTTTATTTGCTGGTACCGTAAAAACGCAATTAGTTGCACCATGCTACTGTTCAAATTCAATGTTTGTATAATTATAAGCAAACGTATTCCTGGAGGTTTTGGGTAAGTGATACGTCAATCGATCCGAAACCTTGCCTCCATTAAGAATATGGTTTCTGTTGTTGACACTCAAATCAGAATTTTCGAAAATTCTACAAATCACACTGGAATTTTTTCACTTTTGCAAAAAATCCTGAATGCAATGGAATTTGGTTAGCCGGTATTTCAATCGGTAACGAATCCCACATAGAATACGAGCCTGAAATCCATTGGTGGCAGTGAAGTAAAATTTTCGAAAAACATTTCAAAATGCCTAAAAGATTTTTTAATTCACTATAAAAGGTTACCAGGCTAAAAAAAATTAATTTCATGTATTAATTCTCTGCTTCCTGTATTGACCCCCTGATTCCGTTCCAATTAAATTATAAACTAAATTTCCCATAACAAGACTAATTTTTAAATACGCCGGTTCTGGAGCGCGCGACGCCGAGGTATGAAAAAAAGAAACCAAATTGCGGACCTCGGCGTCGAGCGCTCCAGAACCGGCCACCCATGGATTTCAGACTCATATTCCACGTGGGATTTGTTACCGATTGAAATACCGCCTAATCAAATTCCATTGCATTCGGGATTTTTTGCGAAAGTGAAAAAATTCCAGTGTGATTTGTAGAATTTTCGAAAATTCTGATCAACAGAAACCATATTCTTAATGGAGGCAAGGTTTCGGATCGATTGACGTATCACTTACCCAAAACCTCCAGGAATACGTTTGCTTATAATTATACAAACATTGAATTTGAACAGTAGCATGGTGCAACTAATTGCGTTTTTACGGTACCAGCAAATAAAATATTTGAGGCAAGGAAGGCAGGAGTAAAAAAAATATTCAAAAAACCGGAACTACTTATGCAGTCATCGGTAACATTAATTTTTACAAATTGGTGACTTATGCACAATTACTCTGGAGAGCAGGGTTGGATTCGGCGATACGGTTGCAACGAAAATTTTCTAAGTTTTTTAACATTGTATTTCCCATCTCGAAATTTTTCCAAGTTTTTCTCCATAAGGTTATGTACATAAAAAATTTTCGAAGTACACAATTTTTTCATGCCCTATATGACAGATAATATGATTCCTTACAAAAGTTGTTAAACGTGTTCAACTGAGTAACTTTTCCATGACTTTTTTTCCGTGATAAACCCTTGAGGTCATAGGTCAAGGTCAAACCTCTGTTCTCTATTAATCAATGAAATGATCCATACAAAAGTTGTTCAGAATGTTGAACTGAGTTACTTTCCTCTGTGATATTATTTTCTGTTATGAACCCTTGAGGTCACAGGTCAAGGTCAAACCCCTGGTCTCTCTTAATTGATGAAATGACCTACACAAAAGTTGTTTAGCATGTTAAACTTAGTTACTTTTCTCTGCAAAATTATTTTCCGTGATGACCCCTTGAGGTCATAGGTCAAGGTCAAACCCGGAGGTCGTTCGTAAGCGATGAAATGACCCATACAAAAGTTTTTCAGTATGTTAAACTGAGTTACTTTTTCTGTGACATTATTATCTGTCATGACCCTTTGAGGTCATAGGTCAAGGTCAGACCCCGCGGGTCTCCCTTAATGAAATGACCCAAATAAAAATTGTTGCGAGTGTTAAACTTAGTAACTTATCACTAAAACATCTTTACGTGATGACCCCTTGAGGTCACAGGTCAAATTCAAACCCGGGGTATCCATCAAGAGACGAAATACCCTTTACAAATGTTCAGCATGTTAAACTGAGTAACTTATCGCTATGAGGTTTTTTGTCTATCATGACTACTTGAGGTCACAGGTCAAGGTCAGCATCCTAATAAGCAGGAAAATAACCTCTTCGTATATTGAGAATGTCAAGATGAGTAACTTTTAGATACAAAATTTTTCTTTTTGGTGACCCCTTGAGGTCAGGTCAAAGTCAGCATCTTGATTGTCTCATAAACAAAATTAACTCTACAATGTCATCAAACTAATGAGTAACTTTATAAGCGATAAGTTTTAGCGATAAGTCACTAAGTTTAACACCCGCAACAATTTTATCTGGTCATTTGTCGCTTACGAGAGACTTCCGAGGTCTCACCTTGACCTATGACCTCTAAGGGTCATCGCGGAAAAATAAGTTTCAGAGGAAAGTTATTCATTTTAGCACGCTGAACAACTTTTATATGGCTCATTTCGTCGCTGACGGGAGACCCGCTGGGTCTCACTTTGACCTATGACCTCAAAGGGTGATGCCAGATAATAATGTCACAGAGAAAAGTAACTCAGTTTAACATGCTGAAAAACTTTTTTGTGTCATTTCATCGCTTAGGAGTGACCTCCGGGGTTTGACCTTGACCTATGACCTCAAGGGTTCATAACAAAAAATTATATTACGGAGAAAAGTAACCAGTTTAACATGCTGAACAACTTTTGTATTGGTCATTTCATTGATTAACGGAGAACAGAGGTTTGACCTTGAACTATGACCTCAAGGGGTCATCACGGAAAAAAAGTCATGGAAATGTTACTTAGTTGAACATGTTTAACAACTTTTGTAAGGATCATATTATCGGTCATATAGGGCATGAAAAATTTTTGTGTACTGTGAAAAAATTTTTGCACATAACCTTATGGAGAAAAACTTAGAAAAATTTCGTTGCCACCGTATCACCGAATCCAACCAGATAACAAACCAGCAATAATTGAATTCGTTGACCTCTAGAAGTGACGAAAAACTTTATATCGTCTGTGTTTTAAGTCATTATACACTTTTCTCGATCAACTTTTTCTTCTTTCTGTCGTTTATTTACTCTCCCACACAAGAGCCACCCAGTCAGGCATACCTTCAACGGGATTTAAATCTATGGTATACGATTTATAATCTATGGTACGTACCATGGTTTTAAATCCATTTTTGGCGATTTATAATCTATGGTGATGACGTCGTACCATAGATTATAATCCCAAACCATGTATTATAATATATTGTATTTCTGCGCAATTGCGCTAGTGTACCAGTGACCCCTGACCTCCGAAAAATGTTTTAAATGAAACTTTGAGTATTTATCTTCAATTTGGTCTTTGCATAATTGAAATAAACTTCCGTTCTCGAGATATTCGAATTTAAAAATAAATCCTCTTTTCTCCATTAAGAAACAATGTATCAGAGCACGGAACAACAGTTTGATAACCGCGTATATTTCGGTGTACATGAAAATACGGAATCCAATCTCATTTATTGCTAGTAGTGTTAAATTATTTAGAGAATTGTCGACTTAATAGAAATTTGTGCCACAAAAAATTCACTGGTTTACNGCTAGTAGTGTTAAATTATTTAGAGAATTGTCGACTTAATAGAAATTTGTGCCACAAAAAATTCACTGGTTTACCTGATAAAGTTTTTCGGTTGGAGTGAACCAAAGGGGGCTCAAAAAAAAAAAAACAGAAAAATTTCACAACCGTGTTATGTGTCCCTCTTGAGCGGCCAAGTGACCTCTACAAATGTTGCTTAGAATGATGTACTGAACAACTTTTTCTAATAAAATTTTTCTCTGTGATCAACTGTTCAAGTTTTTGAAAAACTNTTCAGTGACCAACTTTTCCTAATAAAATTTTTCTCTGTGATCACTTGTTCAAATTTTTGAAAATTTTGAAGAAAATTTAAAACATTGAAAAATTTCACAATCATGTTATGTGTCCCTCTTGAGCGATGAAATGACCTCTACAAATGTTGTCTAGAATCATTCAGTGACCAACTATTCCTAATGACATTTTTCTCTGTGATGACCTCCTGAGGTCAAGAATGATTTGATTTGACCTAAAGGGGGGCGTGAAAATTTCTAAGTTTGTAACATTAGATTCCCCATTTCGAAATTTTTCTAAGTACAAAATTTATTTCATGCCCTATATGACCGATATAATGACCTCCACAAAAGTTGTTCGATCCAGTGACACGAGTAACTTTTGCTTACAAACTTTTTCTCTGCGGTGACCTCAAGAAGTCAGAGGTCAAGGTGACCACTTATATTCCCTCATAACCAGCAAAATGACCTCTACAAAAGTTACTCTACTCAAATACTCGAGTAACTTTTACTTTCATACTTTTTTTCTGCACGTGTGCTTCTCGGCACATAACTTGCCACGAAAACTTTCGATGCCCATTTGTCGCAAACAGCGCATCGAAACGCCTGTGTCATTTGGTCCCGGCATGGCGCAGCAGGACTGATGTACATAATGGCCCTCACAATCAGATATACCTCCGTTGAAGCGCAACACCTTCCCGTTGTCCACTAAGGAATAATCGCAAAATGGACAAACGTGTGATACCATTTTTCGAAGTCATGACTGTTTTCAATGAATGATGTATGTGTAGTTTGAGGTACCTTTGTATCGTCTATAAATTTTATTTTACACCCCGAGAAAGGTTACGTTATATTTGCAAGACACCCACCCAACACGGTCGGTATTTATAGTTTAGTAAAATTATAAATTCAGGAGTGGGATAAAGGAAAAGGTTTTTGCATGTTTTCATTTAGTGCTCGCCATGATTAAAATGATGCTTAAGTAAACGGGGGTCAGACTCGATTCCCAGCAGTGGGAGTCGAGTATTCTGGAAATGGAAATAAAGAATGAATTAGATATGAACTTGCATACTAAATCCATCGAGCAGATTAAATTAACTTTCGTTATTAAACCTGCTTAAACTGATAGCCTTTCATAAATAGTGGGAATGAATTTGAATAGGTTGACGAGGGTAGCATGGAAGAATTTCACTGTGACTTGCTCGTAGGAGAAAAAGTTTGTAAAAGTTACTCGAGTATTTGAGTAGAGTAACTTCTGTAGAGGTCATTTTGCTGGTTATGATGGAATATAAGTGGTCACCTTGACCTCTGACTTCTTGAGGTCACCGCAGAGAAAAAGTTTGTAAGCAAAAGTTACTCGTGTCACTGGATTGAACAACTTTTGTGGAGGTCATTATATCGGTCATATAGGGCATGAAATAAATTTTGTACTTAGAAAAATTTCGAAATGGGGAATCTAATGTTACAAACTTAGAAATTTTCACGGCCCCCTTTAGGTCAAATCCAATCATTCTTGACCTCAGGAGGTCATCACAGAGAAAAATGTCATTAGGAATAGTTGGTCACTGAATGATTCTAGACAACATTTGTAGAGGTCATTTCATCGCTCAAGAGGGACACAACATGATTGTGAAATTTTTCAATGTTTTTTAAAATTTTCAAAATTTTAAAAAATTTGAAAAAGTGATCACAGAGAAAAATTTCATTAGGAAAAGTTGGTCACTGAACTATTCTAAGCAACATTTGTATAGGTCATTTCATCGCTCAAGAGGGACATGTAACATGATTGTGAAATGTTTCTAAGTTTTTTTTTTGAGCCCCCTTTGGTTCACTCCAACCAGTTTTTCAATGAGTGTGTTAACTTATTTTTGAATACATCATATGGGTAATGTGTTGTAGATAATACGAATTAATCGTCCCGTTCAGAAGTGATTTTGTGCAATCCTGCACTTTACAATGAATATTGTTGAATTATGAATCATGCGAAGTGTAGGAATTAAATTGTCAAAAATGATGTGTACAATAATGAATATAAAATTTTGTACAAAAATTTGGACACAAGAAATATCACAATATTCGGAGAAGGCTAACAAAATTATTTTGTACAAAATAAATGACAAGCTTTTGTCACTTATTATCCATATCTCTACACTTAGGATCCTATACTTTTTGCTGCTATAATGAATCGAACCTAAGACCTTGCCGTTTTATGAAAGATGCGCTACCTATTAAACCAAATGTCCTAACTACATGTTAGGTGAGAATTTTTTTTTATTAAGCAAACATTAAACCCAAAAATTTTAGTCGATTAACTTTCATCTCCCAATCCTTCTTCCGCTTAATTCGCCTCCTTATTCATTTTAGGAATCAAGTTTGTCAAACTATGTTTGACATCTTTCAAGGTCAACTTATACAGTGCTGTGCCTGGAGTTTGTCCAAATACATTCAGAGCATGAGCTACCAAAAATATTCAATTAGTAAAAAGTTAACCAAATTTAGATAATTAATGCCTTAGATTTACAAATGTGTACCAATTACTGCGTCACGTCTGTTCCCTTCCGCGGAAGGAGAAAACTCTTAGCTTCTATTGGCATTACACTTCTTTCCCATTAATGATCTTCCGCCAACTTCGTCAAAAGGGAAAACATGACGGAACAAGTTCCTAGCGTAGACATTGACAGTTCCTGAAACAGATTTNAAAGGGAAAACATGACGGAACAAGTTCCTAGCGTAGACATTGACAGTTCCTGAAACAGATTTAAGGGCTCCTAAAGGTGACGCCACACCAGCGAGTTGCTACAACTTTTGTGACGCGGCAGACAAAAAACTGCGTGTTGCGCATTCACACATAGAGACAACTCCCTGCCACAACTCCCTGTGACATCTCTCCAAAAGTTGCTACAACTTTTTTGAGGCGGCAACAGAAAACTGCACATTCACACTACGGAGCTGCTTCTCTTTGAGCAGTTAAAAAACCTGATGCGCATCACTTTTTTTACAGCTTCGTCCGACCAAGCTGTTTTTCGAAACAGAAAAAGTTGTTTCTTCTTGATTGGTTGATTTTTGGAAGGAGGGAGCTTAGCCGCATCAAAAAGTTGGTTGTGTCTGCAAAGGCAACTTTCTCTCAAATTTTTTTCTGTGTGTGAACTCATAACACTTTATGTGTGAACACACAACAAAAAAGTTGGCTGGTGCTGTGGAAAAACGTTAACGCAACACGCAGCAAAAAGTTGCCTGCAAGTGTGGCGTTACCTTAACGCTGCTTTCTTTACAAAGACGTTATTTCCAATAGAAACTTCTTCAGAGTTCTTGGCTTGAATATCGTCAAATTTTTTTTGAAGTTTCTCCAATTGATCTATTCAATTGAGACTTTGGATGTAAGTGATAAGTAAAGCAAAAACAAATGCTTAACCCTGTAATCACTAGTTTTCAAACGGGCAGAGTAACAGTCTGTAAATGTCATGTTTATTAAAATGAAAAAGTAGGGCTTTTATATCAAATTTTTAGAAAGGTTTCTAACCTAACTTTGTCATTTGAGCTTATGTAACTCACAAGTTAACTTCCAATTTTGGTACATTTCTAGTTTTAACTAGTTTGCTTCTATAGATAGGAGAAAAAGGACTTAAGGGTACAGGAATCAGTTCTACGAAAGATTGCTCTCTAAAAGTATGAACAATAGTTTAGATTCTATTTACAACAATAACGAATTAACGAACATCCATTTTAATGTAGCTCGATGATACAATTCTCATTGCTTTAATTGGGTTATACAGTGTATTATGGTAACTGATCTCGGTAAGAAAGAGTGAACCAATAACTTCACTCTCTTATCAAACACTCTGGAGTTTGAGTCTTCATTTGGACTGAAGTCGCTATCTACTCTTTCTCTATGCTACTACTATTGTACGACCTTTCTCACGACCTGAATGTCGTGAGAAAGGTCATTTAGTTTAACTAACTATTAGTGCATACTTTTAAACGAGTTTAAGTCCCCATTTGTTTCCAAAAAAAAATATGGATTATGTGAGTCTACAATTAAACAAAACCAAATGTAGCTTTAGGATAAGGAGTCACTCTAGTTTCAAGTCCTTAGTTAAAAACGTCTTTCTAAAAACNCTCAAAAACCAAATGTAGCTTTAGGATAAGGAGTCACTCTAGTTTCAAGTCCTTAGTTAAAAACGTCTTTCTAAAAACCTAATAAACTGATCACTGTGGAATATTAAATATTACAATCTCCTTCGGTGAAACTCCTAGAGGTAGATTATAACAATCTATCACAAACAGCTGTTTCTATTGATTTTTCGATCTATCCACAACTTGACGATGACTGGACCTATCTAGACTGCACTTAACTTCTTAATTAGGTGCTTATGTCCACGTTGTAAGCAATAATGATATGGAAACAATCACGATAACTTTGGGTATATTAATCTGTTTCTAATTTACACAGTGTAGGTCCTATACATAGGTAATTTATTCTAATTTCTGGAGTACCCTAAAGTGGCGTGGATAAGACGCGTCTTATCAAAGGTTTTTTGGAGGAATAATTTAGAGGCGTCTTATACTCGAGGGCGTCTAATGTTAAGTTTATTTTATCGCTAAATCTTGACTATCGCTGTCCCAACCATAAAAAACATCGCCAAGGAGTTCACATGATTCCTTTTCATCATCAGATATTTGAAGGTGGCTCGAAGTTACAGTCTCCTCATGGTCAATATCTATTTTTATGACTTCCGGTTCAGAGCCTGAATTATCTATAATATCTATAAGATCGTCTTATCAGCGGGGTGCGTCTTATGATGCAAATAAATTTAAGCGGGAAAAATAGTGTCTTATGAACGATGGCGTCATATCCATGAGGGCGTCTTATCCACGCGACTTTAGGGTAGTTATTAAATGTATCAAATTCATTCTGCTTTTTTTCAAAATTTGAGGTAAGGTTGTTTAGAATGTGGGCAAAAACGAATCTTATGGTAATTTACTTTGATTTTCTCATTATTATTCATAAGTATCACCCATGTGAACACATGAATTATGTAGCATTAAAATTCAAAAAAATTTAAAAGTTCGAATATTTAAGATTTCTTTCTGTGTTATGTAAATAACAAAATGGATAAAATGAATTTTATTATTAACCTCTATAACTAAAAAATCACTCTTGAGCAAATTTTAGAATTTTCATACTTGAGAACTGTTGAAAAAATTAGAGGGGGTTAAATTATAACTTTAAAAAAAATAAACTTGTGTATGAAGTAACAATTATCACCTAATAAATTAAACATTTTCCTCGTCGATTAAGGGAGAGTGAGACGTGATGTGTGGTCCATTCAAACCGTTTTTTAAGGAATGAGTCACTGATCTTGTTTCAGTCAACAGACATACTAGTATGTATCGTTATAAAATGGTTTGGAAAATTCCTAAACTATAAAAGTCAACTTGACTGGAGAATGTTTGAAAGAAAGTAAATCCGTTTGATTACAATTTTAAAAGTAAAAACTAATTTTGACTGATTCTCTACTTTTCTGCTACACAGAGAAATTCAAATGGAAATGCCTCAGGTGAAGAAATTGGTTTTGCTAATGAAAGACAGAAGTGTACAACTTGGCGACGTTTTCGTTCTAGTTGTACAAATTCTACCGAAAGATTTACAAGAAAAATTGGCAACAATTGGTACATGGTATGCAGCTCAAGTTCAAGTTGACGAAAAGTCTATCCCCATTTTAGAGAAGGAATACTTAGAGTCAGAAGGAATGGATGTAAGGGTAGAATCGGAAAACCTACCTCCAACAATTTCTAATGAATTTGTGGTGCCAATGTTATGTTTAAATGTATATACCTGGACACCAATAACCGTCACCTTTAGTCCACCAAAACTGAATAAGGATTCAAAAGTATTGAAAAATGATAAAGGATCAAATGAAGAAGTCGATGAAAAAGATGTTGTTGATGATGATGATGATGAAGACTATAGTACCGTTTTTTTTGCCACAATGAAATCTGACAAAGTGGTAGAACAAACAACAAAAGAAATAGTAAATTCACTTTAAACATTTTTTTAACATCTTATACCACACTTTCATAATTTTGTGGCCCAAAGTTAGGCAAATGAATTAGTAGTCAAGGTGCTGATATAGTGTAGATGCTACCAAACTTAAAGATTAAAAAGCATAGTATTTCGAACATTGAATTTTCTTTTCCGATGTTAAAAAAATAACAGAATTTGAGTAAGTTTATAATTGATTGGTAGAATTATATATTAAAATTTAAACAGTTTTTAGCTATTATCCTGATAAATAATACATTAATTTATACGTTTTTCATTTTACGAATCANAAAATTTAAACAGTTTTTAGCTATTATCCTGATAAATAATACATTAATTTATACGTTTTTCATTTTACGAATCAGCAATGAATAGCTTCAGTAACAAACTGGTAAAAGAATTGTGGAAATATTTTATAATTTTGTTTTAGTTTTTAGGATATTATTTCTAACGACAAAACTCTTATTCTTCCTCTTCCATTACTCGCTTTAGTCAAAATACTTTAAAGTTTTANAAAATTTAAACAGTTTTTAGCTATTATCCTGATAAATAATACATTAATTTATACGTTTTTCATTTTACGAATCAACAATGAATAGCTTCAGTAACAAACTGGTAAAAGAATTGTGGAAATATTTTCTAATTTTGTTTTAGTTTTTAGGACATTATTTCTAACGACAAAACTCTTATTCTTCCTCTTCCATTACTCGCTTTAGTCAAAATACTTTAAAGTTTTANTATTATTTCTAACGACAAAACTCTTATTCTTCCTCTTCCATTACTCGCTTTAGTCAAAATACTTTAAAGTTTTATAGCCGTGTACCCGAAACTATATCTTACTTTAGACGATCCCTATTTGCTAACCACTAACATATAACTCAGAAAATAATACACTATCCAGCTTTAAACAGATTATTATGGTAAAAATTAGTCAAAATTTCATTATCTCGAATTAACGTTTGAAAACTTTAAACTAAGAATTGTTGATACTTGCAGATAACCCTCACGTTACAATTGAATAACATAAGTAACTACACACGCAAAATGTATCTGGCACAACAGATGACTATCACAGGAAAACTTGCGGGCATGTAAGCCATAATCTTCGTATTAAATACATTAAAACCTGTCAACTGCTGACCGCTAGGGAATCTTTAAGTGCGAGAAATTAACGATTGTAAATAATNAAATACATTAAAACCTGTCAACTGCTGACCGCTAGGGAATCTTTAAGTGCGAGAAATTAACGATTGTAAATAATTGCAATCGACCTTAAGGCTGCGAGAAGATACATGTAAATAACGTTNTCTCGAATTAACGTTTGAAAACTTTAAACTAAGAATTGTTGATACTTGCAGATAACCCTCACGTTACAATTGAATAACATAAGTAACTACACACGCAAAATGTATCTGGCACAACAGATGACTATCACAGGAGAACTTGCGGGCATGTAAGCCATAATCTTCGTATTAAATACATTAAAACCTGTCAACTGCTGACCGCTAGGGAATCTTTAAGTGCGAGAAATTAACGATTGTAAATAATGGCAATCGACCTTAAGGCTGCGAGAAGATACATGTAAATAACGTTGTCAAGACATGTAAGTATAATAAGGGCGACCCCTTAATATACAAAGTGCCCAAAGTTTTGGATACCGACTTAAGCACACTAGTTTCTTCCTGTTCATTGTAACTACCTAGGAACAGTCTAAAAAAGTCGCGAAATCAACCTATTTCTTAGTTTTGAATTGAGTTGACCGGTTACATTAAAATGCACACGATATATCTGTAATCAGGACAACGGACAACCTTCCTTTTGGATGTCAGATCTATGGCTCCAGGAGCCAACCTCCAATACTAGGGAAAGATAATTCTTTAGGTCCCGACATTGGGTAAAATTCCATGTGTACTTAACTTTGTCGGCCAAGAACTTGAACAATTGGAGAGCTAGCAGATGATGCCACCGTCTACACATAAACATTTTGTTTCCGAGAGCTGAGAAACTTCCAGGTTCTTAGATCAAAATGCTTCGAACTGGCAGTGAAAACTAACCTTAAAAGCGTGCTTTAAACTTACTTTTTGAGTACTTTTTAACCCCTAAGAGTCACATCTTCCAATGAATCAAAGAGGACCAAAAAGTCCCATCCTGGACATGACAGCTGCTTATGTCACCTTCATTCCTACAGTCCTTTTCAATATTCTTATTATCTCTTCACATCCATACCACACATCGCCGAATCCCTCTCGTTCCTGCCCATATCTTTCCCGTACCTCGACGCATCCATCCCGTCCCAACCTGCACCCTTCCAATACCTTCCATATCAGTATCCTTCTGGTAATTTTAGTAATTAAAGTAATTTGATATAAACAGGGTCGTCCATTTAGACGAATTTGAAGCAAAAAGATTAAATGATGTAATTGAGTCATTACCGGATGATTTGAATAATAAGAATTTGCCGTTTACATATAAATATGTAGAACACAGAATTCCAGCCTACAACATCTTCGATAAACCTACTCCATCACTTGCAATGCTTCCAAAGTCGATTAGTGGATTCTTTGAACCAGAAGCTAAACTTATCTCGATTAATGCATATATCTGCAAGAAGTCAAATCAGAAAACATGGAAACAAGTAAGTGAAACAACATAATCACGCTATTGGTAGCTCATAGTCGAATAAAACTCTCCAGTTGTACTATGACATGCAAAGTTATATACAAATGTAGCTTGTAACTTATACATGTGGTTACCCCATTACATTTAACGGCATATGTGTTTATGAAATACGTTTTGGCAGCTATTTTGAAATGCGAATGCACCCAAATGTAAAGTTTATTGGCCAAGCACCTGAAACGTGTAATGAATAGATAATTGGGAGATTGAAATGGTACGCTTTAATGTAGATATAGATGTCCACAACTTTCTCCCATACGTTTCGTCCCTACTTTCACTCACCAAATAGTAATTTAAATTTCACGGTCAGAAAATAAACTATAAGCATTTCGAAAACCATCCNCCCATACGTTTCGTCCCTACTTTCACTCACCAAATAGTAATTTAAATTTCACGGTCAGAAAATAAACTATAAGCACTTCGAAAACCATCCTATCTTTGTTAATTTTTTACATGATGAGTAGTTGGTTATTCCGCATTTCATGAAAAACAGTGTTGCTATTTAATTATTAGAATCATTCTTTGTTGGTTTCGATAATAGAGTCAAAAAAATTTCTTGGCTACAAAATATTGAATATACGTTTATATATAAGTTAAGCTTTTAGTATCGTCAAACTTTTCAAACTATTCACATTCCGATTATCAGTATCGTATTTAGTTTCCCTCGTGTCCGCCGACATTCTAAAACCACAACATATTTCCCTGAAAGTTGTTCCTAAATCCAGTAGCTGGTTTTGGTTTGGCTAAAGTGAAACATTAGGTACTAAACCATGAAGCATCGTGTTATTACACCTCCATTCGTCTCGACAATAATTGGAAACATAATATTTAGAAGTTTATCAATTTTTCTAAACTGGAAGAATCATATTCGTACCACCTGTACATTCAGTATTAGTAATGTAAATGTTATTTTTTAGTTTATGATCCGAATACCTCAAGTCATAGTCTTTACAACCAGGTGGAAATGTGCTTGGGAGCCCGTCCGTAATGGCTTGATTGTTGGCGAGACGCCGGTACCAACCAGCAGGTAATACTTACTTGTCACACAGTCAAAAAACAACATCGTTTTAATGTTAAACTCAACGTTTAAATTTTGTTACGATAATTGTGTCGCATCATATCAAGGTACTTACTATATTTTTAAAGGCGCGCCGTATACACAAAAGAACCAAAGGGTTAGTTATAAAAAGGTATATGCGCAGATTACATCATGAAGAGGTTTCAAATTACGCACTAAAAGTTCCGGGAATTCCAGCTTGCTTAATGCATAAATAGAGTTCGAAGAAATTACAATTATAATTACAGCATTCGCACTACATTTCGTTCATATTACTTTTTTACATATACTTTATGTTAGAGGTATACTCTTGTGCTTACACTTTTATTCACTTCAACCCGTATGTTTGTAACATCAACTTTGAAGTCAGAAATGTCAAAAAAAATTTATAAAAATTAAATAATTCCACAAACATTGCATGGAAATACACAAACAACAATAAAAATTATTNCAAAAAAAATTTATAAAAATTAAATAATTCCACAAACATTGCATGGAAATACACAAACAACAATAAAAATTATTAAAAAAAATATAATCTAAAATGTAATTTCATTGCAGTTGTTAAGGCAATGGTTATAAGTACAACTTGATTATTAGAGCCAAAAATTTTTGTTTGCGTTAAGTCAATACGTTTAGCATAGGCAAGGAACTCGCTTTAAAGTATTGCTTTTCAATTTATAAATAATCTAAACGTCACTGTAGTANCAAAAAAAATTTATAAAAATTAAATAATTCCACAAACATTGCATGGAAATACACAAACAACAATAAAAATTATTTAAAAAAATATAATCTTAAATGTAATTTCATTGCAGTTGTTAAGGCATTGGTTATAAGTACAACTTGATTATTAGAGCCAAAAATTTTTGTTTGCGTTAAGTCAATACANTGGTTATAAGTACAACTTGATTATTAGAGCCAAAAATTTTTGTTTGCGTTAAGTCAATACATTTAGCATAGGCAAGGAACTCGCTTTAAAGTATTGCTTTTCAATTTATAAATAATCTAAACGTCACTGTAGTATTAAAAGATGGCGTCTCAAAACAACAAAAATAAATAAATATTTCAAGAAATTCTAACTTCTTGCAGATTTAATTTTCTATCTCTTATCTTAATATCAAATGATCTTTTTGAAACTATTAAGACTTGAAACAAAAATAATTTTACGACATTCAATTCTGCCCAATTCTAAGGTTTCTGCTCTCTCTGGCTCTATTATTATATCTACTATATTATATAAACTAATATTGTTTGGCATATTATTTTTGAACTCAAAGATAACTTGAGATTCATTTAATTTTTCTAAACCTTTAGGGAACATTCAATCATCTTTGAAATTTTTTTCAAATTTTTAATCAAAAGGATTTTATGCAATCCTCAATTTCATAAATTTTTCTAAATCATTATCAAACATTTCTTTTGTAGCAGCAAATACGTTATATTTCTTTAATTAAAATTAAAGGAAGGATTGATTTTTTTTAGAAGATAAAGATGGTTTAGTAACTATGTAATCTATTATAACTCATTTGTAGCTGTCGATATCACCGGGGATAAGCTACCAAATAATTTGTTGCGTCAAAAATGTTAAGTTTATGAAATTTTTAATTTTCTTTAAGTACAATTTATATTGAAAAAGAGTTGCTATTTGAGAATTTGACCCTACTGCGTCGCTACGCTTCTGAACCTCGGGATAAAATTCAAGTATTACTGAAACAAGTTATTGGCAACGTGAATTTAGACAAAGCAGTACTATTTAATTTCTATAAGCAAGCGGATGTCAAAACGGGTTGGTCAATTGTCACTATTCGTGCCCCAAAGGATGAAGAATTGGGTGGAATTTCTATAGAATTGGACCAATCTCAAATTTCACCAATCCTGATAGTTGACGGAAATGACCCTGAAGTGAAAGTCGAACTGAAACGTAGAGAAAATCTAAAACTCATGGAATTCGCCCCAGTGGTTGTGAGAATCAAATTTATAATAAACACTTTGAATGTGTGGTTGTATCGCATAGTAGTGTCATACGCGGGATAATTCACGTACAGACTCCATACTAGTAACTAATTTTAAATTATTTAATATCATGTCGGCATAAAGACAACCACTTAACAAGTATTTTCTTGGGTTAAAGTTGTGGTTGAACTTCAAACTACAGGGAAATATCTGCGACAGGAGTTTCCTAACATTTTGTATAAGAATCTGTTTCTTCACGTTATTTAAATAACAAGAAGCATTAGATTTCGTTGAAAAACCTTAGTTATGTTTTACAACGGAACAAATGTAGCAACATCTTCCAGAAAGAAAGAATAGCCTCATCTTAGCTTAAAATTCAGTTGTTTCTGATTTTACACTCTTTACAAAAAAAAGTAAAACAAAAAATCAAATCCAACACATCGTGAGGGTTCAAGAAGAATAGTGAAAGTATTCAATAGCACGAATTTCCGAAATTTGTCTAAGAATACACACTTCTTGATTTAAAAATATACAAAAGGTTTATCACAATTATTTTGAATGGAAATCTGTTTAATATTCTGTTAGTTCATCGTCAACACTATTGGCCAGAGTATTCTAACTATTTTGACAATATAAAAAAAAAGCTTATTCAAAGAAACGTTGTCTCTGCAGGGCTATGATCCCACGTCCTAAGTTAACCGAACCTAACGTACTACCAATTGTACTACAGTACCTAGTTGGGGAATCTTGTCTTCAATCTCAATTCAACTCCGAAACTCACCTGTGCTTCCATTAGCATAGGGTATTTCCTCCTTGGTTACTCATAGCCTGGAATGGAGTCTACTGAATCATTTATGAGTACAGTAGACGGGATTGCCTTATGCTCCTATCCCCAAACTGCAAATCTCGTAAAGTGTTTTCTGCTTCAGTTATGACCCGTTTCAGAAAACATATAAAAGCCAAGACACCACCTTCGCTAAAACTAAACCTAACTTTTAGAAATTGGTATTTTTGGAAGTTCTATTAGCATGCCTATCTCATAAGTCGATCATCTCAAAGGGAACTCCAAGGTTGCTATGAGAATTATTGAACAACCACTATTATAAGGTTAGACCATAACTCCAATTTTTTTTTTTTTTTTTTTGAAGTCAGATGACTGGTTGTCATCTGAGACCGTTTCCAAGTTTATAATGAAATATATTTAAATCTACTTGAACAATTTTATCTACTCTTAAAAACTGACTACTAAAATCATTTTAATTTTTTTTTCAATTTAAAATTAAATTTAAATACCAGTACGACGGAACTCGTACAGCATGAACCACTTTAATCCGGGCCTTCTTTCTTCGCCTTTCACCAAAAACGACTTAGGGCCTATTAGGCCCGGTCGTTATTTTTTTGAGCTATTAAATATTACGTGGTTAGCAGACCTGGAATAATCCAGATTGAGGATTAACGGATTAGTGATCCGGATTAAGGATTAGTAATCACGATTAAGGATTAATAATTTATAATCCGCAATCCTGCTAAGTTCTCTTCAAGAAACTAATCCATAATCCTTAATCCTGTGAACGCGGATTATAAATTTTAATCCATAATCTCTAATCGACATTTTCAGATTAATTCAATTGGGATTAATCATTTAATCCAACTGGATGAAAATCCTGAATTTTAAAAAAAAAAACAGCTTGGAATACATGAGATAGTACTTAAGTCAATTTACCAATTTCACCATGCACGAAGCCAGGAAGCTGTTTTCGCTGTCAGTTCACATTACATCATATATTGAAAAATGGCAATAAACAGTCTGCTCGTTATCGCTTTAAAAACGGGATAGAGTCCCAAGGACACTATAAAATAATTATTACCAGTTTTTTAGTTAAAAATCATTAGTTATTTACGAATTCTAGAGTAAATCGGATAATCGGGATAAAATAATATTAAAAAGTAGTATAATTTGATTTATTCTTACGGCATAGTGAGGTGCGGTACTGAGTTGTACAATTTAAATTTTCCAAATATAACAATTTTCGACAAAAATAATTATACTAGGCATACTAGACATACTAGGCTGGCATACAACCACAAGTCTCATTTAAGCTGTCGAGTTAAATATCAATCTATAATAAAAAAATTTTTCAATTTCGTTTGTGATAGTTCTAATTGATTTTCTCAATTTTTTGTTTATATTTCAGGTTTTCCAGTTTCGCCTGCCTAACGACAAAGGGGAAAATGAGAGCCGATGGGCATTCATAGGAAAACTATTTGAACAGTAAGCTTTTTCACCTGACCCTGTTTAACATGGTTTCATACGTGCAAAACAGATACATACTCCGAGTTACGCTTGTATATGGCTAATATTTTGGCCATTTAATTAACCCAAAACTAATTTGCCCCAAACGGTTTAGCTAGAAAAAAATTTGCTCAAATGAAATTAGCCACAAATCAGTTAGCCATAGCACGAATATTTACGCTATTTGCTACATCGGTAAATAATGGTCGGCAGGACTGTGACTTTAAGTTTGAAACAACAATACACATTTAACAATAAATTTTATTGAAAATATATTTAGCCAGTTATGATATATTGCATTAGTGAAACAATTGGAGGATGGGATCGTGAATGAATACATATAACCTTAACCTAGTAGGTTATATAAATGTATTGGAACTAAATAGCATGCCTTAAACTTCAGTTTCACAACTAATTGAGTTGGTGAATGCACTCAGGGTTATCATTTCTGTTCCAACAGTAAAGTAAATATTTTATAATAAAGGAATTCTTCGTTCATATGAAAATTCCCACTATGTATAATGGTTCGCTGGTTTGTTTCAAAGTTTTAACTAAATGGTTCTAAATAGTTTTTAACCCAGAACCGATGTGCACAGCAGAGATGCGAATGAGCTGGGTAAACCCATGATGGGGATAGCCCAGCCCAGCCCACTGGGCTGTGAGCTGAACTGGGCTGAACTTGTAGTGGGCTGCGTTGGGCTGAGTTTGTGAGTATTAATTTCTTATGGGCGGGGCTGTGCGTAAGGCTGAAATTTGAAACTTTCAATCTCGCGCAGCTGAAAGTTTCACCTTGAAAGTGACACTCTCCAGGTGATTCAGCAGAGAGTTTCGAAAAATATTTAAAGCAATAATGGTTTTTTGTGGGCTGGGCTGGGCTGGGCTGAGCTGGCTTATGGAAATTGGATTTTTGGTGGGCTAGGCTAGTGGGCCGTGGGCTAAAATAATAGATTTCTTAATGAGCTGGGCTGAGCTGGGCTTTTGAAAAGTCAGCCCACTCACACCCCTTGTGCAGTGGAAAGAAATTGCGGTAATACGGCATCGAGAGAAACGTTGGATAATGAACCTATTGAAGCGGACNGTTGTGCAGTGGAAAGAAATTGCGGTAATACGGCATCGAGAGAAACGTTGGATAATGAACCTATTGAAGCGGACGGAACGCTTATATATTTTGACTTCGGTGGTTGAAACTCGTCAAGTGAACACTGAATCAAAGATTCATCACAAAGATCAAAACTACCCAAAATTTCATTTTTCCTTAACTGAACTGGAATTTTGCTAAGATTTGTCACCCAAGTGTGACCTTTTCCTGAAGTGAGTGATGTTATAAAATTACCCTCTGCCAAGAGTCGCGAATTCTGGAGTGGAAATGACCGTGTCACATGAATAAGTTCTGAAATAATTGGATCGACATGAAATTCTACTTTGTGAGTGAAACTCGGCGGTACAACAATCGATGAAGACAAGAAAACCCGTGTATCCATTGGAATNAATTCTACTTTGTGAGTGAAACTCGGCGGTACAACAATCGATGAAGACAAGAAAACCCGTGTATCCATTGGAATAATACTTTTTGGAGAATCAGAAAAAATTAACGGTAACTCGATACTACCTAATTCTGTAACCACGAGATCTTCTTGACTCAAATCAGCCGAAAAGCTTTCGTAATATCAAGCAAAACAAAATCACAATGGAGAAAGGAACGGTAATGACGTAAAAAATCCATACCAATAACAACCTTATTACTCAATCCCGGTATAACAAAAAAATCCCATTCTAAATCTACTGAATTAACGGTAAAACGAAGTCTAAGACCTTTGTTGATAGATTGGGCCGGTGATTGACCAATAGACAAACGAATGTAAAACGGTAAAACGGAATTTTCATTAACGATACTTGTGGAAATCAACTGAATGATATTTGGATCAATAGCAGAAATTGAAGCACCAGTATTTATAAGACTATTAATTTCGATTGAATCAAATTTAAGCGAGTGTAGAAACACAGCTGTAGAAGCATTAACTTTCTCTTTTTCAGAAGCACTAAACAATGTGCCTATATCTTGTATCTCTGTGAAATGTTGATTTGGGGGTTTATTTACAAAGGTGTCGGGGATTTCGACTGAAATAGAATTATCTAACCTAATTTCGTCTGATTTATCTAACCTAAGGTCGTCTGATGTCGGAAAGTCGACGCCTAATATTTGAGTAAACCTAGTAACTAAATTTGATCGATCGCCAGAAACGCAATCAGAGTTTGTGAACTGCGGCGTCCGAGTGGGTACCCTTAACTAACGACGGCTGAATAATTTACGAAATAACGAAACTAAATCTAAACAATGTTTACAATTTGAAGTAAACTCGGCTGAAACGATAACGTCTTCAGAAATAGGTGATGATAATTTACTATTATGTACAATAGACGGTGAATTATTAGTCTGATGGTCCTGCAACACCAGACTTTCTAGTCTTCCGACGGCTTAGGAAGAAAAGAAGGAACAGAAGAAATAAAGGGATTACCAGAAGTCGAATTAACTGAGACTTGATTGGAAGGAAAATTAACGGGGACATAATTTTGCGGAAAATAAACGTTAGATCCAAATTCTTGTGGTTGAGTGAATGGCTGTGGAAAATATTGCTGAGACCAATTTTGCTGAAACCCTCCTGGCGCGAACAGAAAATAGTTGTTTGGTACCAATGGTACGGTTGAGGAAAATACTGCTACTGCTGTTGTTGTGAGAAATAGTTAGGAACCGTTGGTATCGGAGGTGGAAAATACTGCTGCTTTNAATACTGCTACTGCTGTTGTTGTGAGAAATAGTTAGGAACCGTTGGTATCGGAGGTGGAAAATACTGCTGCTTTGGAGCTGGAAAGCGATGTTGAGGTTCCTTAGCTCTCTGAGTCCAGTTACCATTAAAGGCTCCACGACTGTTCCCATTGAAACTTTCCTCATGCCTATAAGCAGTATTTTTCGGACAGAACCGAACCACGTGACCCGTTTTGTGACAATAGTTGCAAATTGGTTTACCAGTTGTATCTCGAGAATACGGTGGAACAATGGGATTACGGAAAGTCGGAGTTTGCGCGCAAAAATTTTGTGGAAATCGATTTGGCTGTGTCTGAATAGACATTAAAGCTGGTGGAATTGCATCGATAGACTTAGTCTTTGTTGTAGCCACATCCTTCGCATGAACTTCCGAATATCACCAAAGACAAACCAAAAGATCAACAGGAGACTGTATATCACCAAGAATAAAACTTTTTGAAACTGCCGGGCAAGCATCAATGAGCCACTCAACTTTATCTTCTTCCTTCAATCGAGGATTGAGGAGTCTCGCAAGTTTTAATTTTTCCGTTACAAACGTTTCGGGATTATCGCCAAAGTGAAAAACGAGATTACGATTTTTTTTACAAATTTCGGAACGACGTGAAATTGGATTAAAAAATTCCTGTAATTCCTGGCAGGCAGAATGCCAAATTTCCTCACGTGATAATCTAGGATTGTCTATCTCTTTTAACGCGGGACCAAATTGACTCGTACCTAGTTTTCGCATTGCCATCCAATATTCTATCAAAATTGTTAAGTACCTGATCAATTGAAACAGAAAATTGAGAAATCATTCTCCAAACGCTCAATGAAATCCTTTGGATCAGAAGATCCATCAAACCGTAGAGTAAATTGGACAGCCTCATAAATTTTCACAGGTGGAACCGCATAACCAAAAACAGAATGAACCATATGAAAAGCGGAGGGTTGATAAGTTGAAGACGAAGCTTCATTTAGTGGTAAAATTTTCTGAAAAATTGGTAAGTCGGTATGACGGGATGGAACCATTTGTGGATTTGACGCATTTTTGGAATTAAGAGAAGATATGGGCAGAACCAGCGGTTTTGTATGTTTGGGAATGGTACCAGCGGATGGGACTTCGGAAACCTCTTTTTGAGTATTTCTATCGCTCGTCGCAAAAGTTTCCCAACTCGGTATTACCGGTGATTCTAAATCTTCCTTACATGAACGGCGTGAAGCACGTTCTGTTGTAGTTAGCTGCGTCTGAGTTCCCGAGTTAGCCGCTGTTGGAAACAAAACTTCCTCCCCGCCTGCCTGGTCTGAAAAATCCAAAGGGGCATTCGAATGCTGGTTTGAACTCGACCACAAATTGAACATGATGAATTTAGGGATAGGAAAAAAGAGAAAAAAAATTAACGTATAAATCAGCAGCAGAAAAAATTAACGTGGAAATCGATCAATCGATCCAAAAAAAAATTAACGGCAGAATCGCGAAGAAAAAAAGTCGTAAAAATCGGCGTGAAAAAAAATTTTTTTTTGTAAAATTCGACTTAGAAATAACAAATTTGTAAAAATCGGGGCAAATATATACCAATAATGTGATAATTTGCGATAAAAAAATCGTAGAAATAAGTACACACAGAAAAAGATTTTTATTTATTTATTTGTAGAGCTTTTCTTTGTGTAAAGTAACAATAAAGCGCGAGAATAGTCAATAGGGGCAATGAGAGTTAACGGGGAATACGAATAAAAACAAATTTCTTTTTTTTTGTCTTTGAGCTGAGCCGCAAGGAAAAAATGCCGCACTACGACCCAACCGATTTTTTTTTTGAAAAAAAATATCGTAAAAAAATAATGAAAGAACGATAAAAACGACAAAAAACACACGCTATCTCATCTATAGCGATCGTAAAATGATCGAAACTGACCAAAAACGGTGAAAATGAACGTGAAAAACTTTCCCAAAAGTGAAAATTTTTCAAATAATTTTTTTTTACTTACAATTTTGTTAAAAAAAATTGATAAGAGCGAGTCTGAAGCCTTCTCACACCGAATAAATAGAAATAAAACGAACCAATTAAATCCTGAATCCGAAATGGCCTTCCTCCACGAGATACCTGCTCGTCGTCTTATTGTGGAGATGAAATGAAGATGATGATGAAAAGGATGAACTCCGGAACCGGAAACCACAGTTGATGATTTAATTAAAATAAATTAACTCAAAAAAAAGAAGAAAAATAATAAATAAATAATTATAAAAATGATAATAAATTGATGAGAGGAGAGGGCACCGACCAGTCCAGGGTCTTGAGATGATTGAGATCTCGCACCACACACAACCACGCCAAACAACAACTCTCTCTCGAATCTTCCATGCCGGGAAGATTCGAGTACAACTCCCACACCCGAAATATGGGATTGTATATAAATCCCCTGCCATGCCGTACGGTTAACCCGAACTTTCGATAAAGATGGGAGCTTTTTCGCCGTTCTAGGGCATAAATCACATTTATTTTACTAGTCTTTGTAATAATTATCTGCCGATAATTATCAACAGGAAAAAATGATGAGATTTTTAATTTTAATTTTCGTGAAAAATATACGAACTATTCTTAATTCGCTATTAAAGTCATGTAGAAGACTAATATATGGCCGCCACGCTTGCAAAAAAAAATTCTGAAACGTGACACTGAAACTGTCATTTATCAAAAATTTGCTGGTGATGACTAGTGCATCATCATCACAAAGTCAAGGTTTGAAACAGCATTTTTCCAATCGGCTCTGAAGCACAATTGCTAATGCATTTGGTCCGGCAAACCTAACAGATTTGAATCTCACCAGAAACCAACTTTTCATGTTAACCGCTTTTCCAAGCTGTTCTCGGTCAAGATCCTTATTAAATTAAAGTGATGCTCAATTTGCCACATGACTTGATTCAAAAACTAAGGTGCTCATCACTATCAAAACTTTTAATGTTAATAAAAAATTTGTTATTTTTTTTAAACGAAAAAACTTTTAACACGCTTTTTTTGTATTTTTCCGAAAAAGCCGATTTTTACGAACTTTCGTGTATATTGCATTTTTTTTGTGTATATTATATCAAAGCGTCTCTTATTATATTTATCTATTATGCTTAACGCATGCAATATATGTACTCGTTAAAATGTTACGATTGATAAAGCTGGTTTTGTAAGGAAATATAGTATTAAGGAAACATGAGAATTTCTGAACCGGAACAACAAGTGACTAACGGTCTATCATTGTAATACTTAGCTATTGTTTTTGATTCCTCTAATTTTTATTTGGAGAATGTTGTTAGAAACTCCAAATCTCTTCGCGCCCGTTGGTCACTTGTTGTTTCGGTACTGAAATTCTCATGTTTCCTCTTGGAACTGCCATATTGGGGTGCAAGTTATTGTTGGTTTGAGAATATATGGTGTTTGGTGATAATCAATTTTAGAAACTTTCCCGATTTTTTACACCTCTCGACACCATGATAAGAATACGAAATTTAACATTCGCGCAAGTTTGATCAAATTCAATATTGTAGTAAAGCGTATTACTATGATGAACAGATTTATAAGTTCAGCACTCTTGCAAAAATGTTTGGTAAAAATAATCAAAATTTTGAGATGTTGAGTCGTTGAGCACAAATCGATAGGTAATTTGAAAACCTTAATCAAATTTTTTCGGAATTTAAATCTAAAGAGCAAGACGACATTTAGTAAAGTGACAGAGAAGAAATCTTGGACATATTCTTAAGTTTACTTTAGGCTTTTCAGTGATTCGGTGAATCAGTGTTTTTGCTTTCTCAAATTTTTCGTTAAACACACGAATTGCCGATTGACTGATATTCAGAAAAGAAATTGTAGAGGAAGTGAATGGTTTGCATTATTTTCGTTTGAAAATTTTTACTTCCTCCATGCCAAAAAAATTAGTTGGATGCCATTTTCATCCTAATGGCGGCGGAAAATTTTTCAAATCTTAAAATTGTTCAAATTTACGCATAATAGTTTGTCATCAACAACATATAACCAGGTCCGACCACTCTAGCTAGATTTACAACGAAGACCAAATTACCTATCGATTTGTACTTAACCACTCAACATCTCAAAATTTTATGATTATATTAACCAAAAATAATTGCAAAAATAATGTTGACCTTACAAATGTGTTCAGCACTATATTACACATGATTGGAAAATTTATCACCAGATTAATTCTCAAAGTACCACCCTGAAAATTGGATTTACTTATAATTAATACTACTTTCTTCTTGTTTCAATCAGGCGGATTATTTTACAAGAGAAAACAATAGAAGAAATTGAAATTGCGATAGCAAAGGAGAAACTTAATAGGAAGAACCTTCCAATTGATTTTGTTTTGAATGTAAATAAGTTGAAATTTATGATGAGGGATTCAAACTTCGAAGAGTCAAGTTCAAGTACCGACATGGCGACACCCGTATGGAAATCCATCACCGGTTCATTTCATGCCAAGGAAAACTATATTTCAATAAATGCTTTTACCATTCACCAGCAAAAATTTGAAACAGGAGTAAAGGTATACACAGTAGAACATCGGCAATAAATATTCCTAGCATCTATGGAATTTGATACATAACAACCAATGTTCATGATACCCGATGTTTTTGATTTTTCATGGTCCACACCTTTTTACTTTCTAGAGTCTCTTACCTCACCGACCAAATAAACCACGAATTTATTATTGCACAAAACAACGAAGAAGCTCTGTAGAATGCCTTCAAAATTATACACTAATAATATTGACTCGCATGACTCTGACTCAGAAGTTGACTCATGATTCACAAAATAGTCTAGAAATAGTATTATCTAGGAAAGATAGATTCCGACTAACTCTATGATAAGAACTAACTTGAAATGCTCGACGTAATAGGTAAAATCCGAAAGAACCTGAAAGAGACTTTAGTTTGTAGAACCGNAGTTGACTCATGATTCACAAAATAGTCTAGAAATAGTATTATCTAGGAAAGATAGATTCCGACTAACTCTATGATGAGAACTAACTTGAAATGCTCGACGTAATAGGTAAAATCCGAAAGAACCTGAAAGAGACTTTAGTTTGTAGAACCAAATAGATGAGCTTATAAATAACATTATCGAGTGCAAGACGGAAATGGGGATGGTTGTGATAGGGTTTGGGAAATNAATAGATGAGCTTATAAATAACATTATCGAGTGCAAGACGGAAATGGGGATGGTTGTGATAGGGTTTGGGAAATGGTCCGGAGAATTGTCTAGGGCAGGGTATGGTCAGACGTCAAACAATCACGGGACGTAAATGTGAAAATTGGGATTCTGAATTGACTGTTTTAGAAGAGATGTTGAAGGGAAGAGGGCAGGGGAGAGAGTTATAAGCCCTCCTGGAAACCACATACTTCCAGGTGTATGACGAAATTTTTTGTAAGACATAGGAACCAGATTTCAGACCCCTCGATAGGGCGTCTGTCACTTTTCCATTCAACACCAGGAAAGTTAGGATTCAAATTACTCTATGATGAGAACTAAGTTGAAATTATTGACTTAATAAAAAAATCCGAAAGAACTTGAAAGAAAGTTGAGTTTGTAGAGTCAAATAGAGNAGTTGAAATTATTGACTTAATAAAAAAATCCGAAAGAACTTGAAAGAAAGTTGAGTTTGTAGAGTCAAATAGAGGCGCCTATAGATACTAATAGCCGGCAATGGGTTCTAAGAAAATACGGCGCAGGAAATTACGGCGCACGAAAATACGGCGCGGAAATACGGTGCGGAAATTACGATGCCGAAAATACGGTACCGAAATTACGGCGCCTGGAAAATATGGCACCNAGTTGAAATTATTGACTTAATAAAAAAATCCGAAAGAACTTGAAAGAAAGTTGAGTTTGTAGAGTCAAATAGAGACGCCTATAGATACTAATAGCCGGCAATGGGTTCTAAGAAAATACGGCGCAGGAAATTACAGCGCACGAAAATACGGCACGGAAATACGGTGCGGAAATTACGATGCCGAAAATACGGTACCGAAATTACGGCGCCTGGAAAATATGGCACCCGGAAAATACGGCGCATGAAACATGGATCATACAGATCTCGAGCTAACATAAAAAACACACAAAATCAGTATTGATATGTTATTGCATTCCTCACTGACCATGTCGCGAGGGTTATGGCGTCCCGGGTTCTTCGGACCCCGTCCGGGGGTTGAAGATAACATACTCGTTGCTTGCGCTATCATAAAAAACATTATGGTAAACGGTTTTGCTACATTTTTGAATGAATATATATTTATATACATATAACATAACATCAACTCATCCGGTAGTTATGCAGGCAAAAAGCTCTCAACTTTTTGACATTTCCAAAATTTTTACTTTTTTTATATACATTTTCGGTGAAATATTTTTGCATATTCGTGATCAGCGACAACATGTTAGTTTTCAAGTTGCCGTATTTTCCAAGCGCCGTATTTTCTAGGCCCCGTATTTTCTAGGCCCCGTATTTTCCAAGTTCCGTATTTTCCATGCGCCGTAATTTCGGCACCGTATCTTCGGCACCTTAATTTCGATGCCGTATTTACCGCACCGTTTTTTCTTGCGCCGTATACTCGTGCGCCGTATTTTCGCNTCTTGCGCCGTATACTCGTGCGCCGTATTTTCGCCGAACGCCGGCAATGTTAGGTTACAAATTACTCTATGATGAAACCTAACTACAAATGTTTGACTTAATAGGATAAATCCTCAACAAGANGTTAGGTTACAAATTACTCTATGATGAAACCTAACTACAAATGTTTGACTTAATAGGATAAATCCTCAACAAGAGGGAAAAAATGTGTTTTTGTAGAGACGCCTAGAAATAGCATAATTTTTGCAAAGTTAATTTCTAAATTATCTATGATGAGAGCTAACTTGAAAATTCTTGAGTAATAGGGAAAATCCAAAAGAACTTGAAAGAGACTTGAGTTTATATTACCAAATAGAAGAGTTTAGAAATAGGATAACCCGGCTAAGTTCGGTTCAAAATTACTCTATGTTGAAACAACAAATATTTGACTTAATAGGAACTGATGAGAAATATTGGAATTAACAGAAAGTAGTATTTCAAAGCCAAATAAAAAGTTGTAGAAGATGACGAGGTAGAGAAATATATAGACACATAGACCAACAGTTAGATACTGTCTAAAAACAGTAGTTAATAATGATAATATCAAAACTACTAAATATATCTAACACTAAAGTAAGACATTATCAATTGCAGTGTAATTATGATTTTCAAAGAAAACTTTGATTGATATTTTATTGATTATAAACGCCATGCTCATCAATATTAACGTGCATAGCTGGTTGGTTGGGTGGTTGCTATTCATTTATTTTAACAGCTATTGTACACAGACATAAATTATGAAATAACAGGTGCTATTGTTTGATAAAGCGATGGTCGTGCCATTGAGCGACTGAATTAGTGGTAGACGAATCGTCATGCTCGGTCAAACGGAAACTAAACGAAAAATGTAGAAGAGGTAGTATGATATTTCTACAATACTGGTTGCATTACTGACAAATTCCGAAATTAGCATAATTGTCCTCCCTCAAACTGATGGAGAACTTGCAGACCATTGTTATGCCCGCCAGTGTTACTTACATGGGCCCTATTTTTTGTGGTTAGTGGGGAACATTTATTGTGGGACCTGTATGATCTTAATTGGAATAGACACATCCAAGGGAGAGCCCAGAAATATGTTAAACTAGCATTATGTGCGCTGTCGGCTTAGTGTTTGTGCTTCGCCGCCTACTCAACAATACAAAATGTAAACTTTACTCAAGATTTTCGCATCTACTATACCTAAGTAAATGTAACCATTTAATTANCAACAATACAAAATGTAAACTTTACTCAAGATTTTCGCATCTACTATACCTAAGTAAATGTAACCATTTAATTAACGTACAAAACTAAAAATGGTGCAATTGGCCACTAATGACATTTTTTGTGCTAGTCGTGGACACCATTCTAGTTTAGCAGTAATACCTCAAGTATAATATTGTCTGTAGTGTGGTCATAAACAATTGATTCCCTACCATTGAGTGACAAGGNCAACAATACAAAATGTAAACTTTACTCAAGATTTTCGCATCTACTATACCTAAGTAAATGTAACCATTTAATTATCGTACAAAACTAAAAATGGTGCAATTGGCCACCAATGAAATTTTTTGTGCTAGTCGTGGACACCATTCTAGTTTAGAAGTAATACCTCAAGTATAATATTGTCTGTAGTGTGGTCATAAACAATTGATTCCCTACCATTGAGTGACAAGGNCAGTAATACCTCAAGTATAATATTGTCTGTAGTGTGGTCATAAACAATTGATTCCCTACCATTGAGTGACAAGGAATTCATTTTTGAGAATCTGTAAATAATATTCTGTTTTTGTTTGAACTTATAGTGTGGAGTTTATATGGAAAATCAAACTTTATATAAAGATGGACTATCAATAATCACAACTTCATGTTGTAAAGGTGTCATTGAAGAAAGGTAAGTAAAAAAACCTTGAAAGTTTGGCCTCATCCGGAAAAATATTAACTCCAAGTTTACAAATGCAGTCACAAGGAAATTAGTAGTTTAAAGAACAAGGGTTGATATGTTCTGTAATGAATATACTATATACGTGCTGTGGTGGTAACAAAACATTTGAAATTAAAAATTTATTTTATTAAGTACACTTTGATTTTGACATTTTCCGGTAGCATTAATTCCAAACTCCTCTTTACATTATCATTTTAAACGTTATATTTAGAAAAGCTTATTTTTTCTTACAAATTTACTGGTTGAAAGTATTTCTTCCGCTGTAACTCATAATCTTGGAAATTATAATGTCATTACTCCTCACCTCTTTATATGACTGGTGGGTGTTTGAGGTGAGCTGCACTCGCACTAATGTCCTGCATGACTCCAAATTTGACTGAGAGTCAAAGTCACTGAGACATGGATACATGCACACTGATTTTTTTACTTATCGTCCTATCTCTCTACTGAGCAACCCACTCAAACTTTTTACTAAAATTTTAAATGCTAGGCTGGTGGAGTGTATCTACTGAGCAACCCACTCAAACTTTTTACTAAAATTTTAAATGCTAGGCTGGTGGAGTGGATAGCCAAACACAACATCGTATCCGACTTTCAGGCAGGATTCCGGAAGGGAAGATCTTGCGTTGACCACGTTTTCACTCTTATGTCTATGGCACAGATCCAACTCCTCAAAGAAAAGGAATTATATGTTTGCTTCGTTGATCTTTCTCAAGCATTTGATACTCCAAACCACAACCTCTTATGGAAGGTTCTTGGAAACTTAGGGATGTCCACTAAATTCATCCGTGTATTCAAATATATATACGAGAATGCAGGTGCAAAGATTTCCACTTCTTACGGTTTAACGGAGAGAATAAAAATCATGAAAGGACTCCTTCAAGGAGAATCTGCAAGTCTCACTCTTTTTAACCATTTTATAGAGGAATTGGTGAACATATTTGATAGATGTCTCCTTGCCGGCTTTCGACTCCATTCGCGATCTGTACATTTGCTTCTTTATGCGGACGATCTAGTTCTGCTCGCTCAGTCATGAGAACTCCTCCAACAGAAGATGAATCTCACTGATAACTCCTTCCACTTACGTGGTCTCCAGGTCAATTTTTCTAAAACAAAAGTACTTGTGATACGGCGTTCTGGAAGGGTGAGAAAAGAAGTTAAGTTCTCCTGGAGAGGCATCCCAGTACAGATTACAAAATTCTATGTGTACATTGACATAATTTTTCAATCGAATGGGTAGACTCTAAATCGACCTCCACTCTAAATCGGCTATTGGGAAAGGTATTGCCGCGCAAGGCACTGTATTTTGCACACTAAGCAGGATGAAAACNCACTCTAAATCGGCTATTGGGAAAGGTATTGCCGCGCAAGGCACTGTATTTTGCACACTAAGCAGGATGAAAACCCTCGACTTGCAAACCTCGAAATTTTTCTTAAATTCCATTGTCAAATCAACTACCTTGTACGGCTCAGGGGTGTGGGGATCACAACACACAAATGAAATAAAAAGGGCTTCCATTAAGCTTTGATGCATTCAAGTTTACTATCTCTCTATGGTTAAAACTCCTGTCAGCTGACGACTCGAATCTTCCTCCAAATGCGTATAAAAAACTTCGAAAAATCTCTTATAAACATCCTATTGAAAAATACAGTTGGTGTTTGCAGTTGGAAAGTAGGCTGAAATCTATAAATATGCCAGGTTTATATGAAAGGGGCTTAGCAAATGAGGCGAAATTTGTACAGAAATTTCTACTCGGTGGGTACGAAGACCACTTGAGAAAACTTGACTTCAAACTCGCACAGCAATCCTCCACTATTCCACACTATCATCAAATAAAATTCTCTAAAATCCCTGAAACATTTCTATTGAACAAAATTTCCTCTTTGATGTCGACATGCATCCTACAAATTCGGCTAAACTCCAACTCTGTCTGCAATAAAGGAAAATGGTTTAACATGGGACATTTTGAGTAAAAGCAATGCAAATACTGTGGAGAACAACTTTCTTTTTCTTATGCTATTTGGGAATGCACCGGCACATCTCANTTCCACACTATCATCAAATAAAATTCTCTAAAATCCCTGAAACATTTCTATTGAACAAAATTTCCTCTTTGATGGCGACATGCATCCTACAAATTCGGCTAAACTCCAACTCTGTCTGCAATAAAGGAAATTGGTTTAACATGGGACATTTTGAGGAAAAGCAATGCAAATACTGTGGAGAACAACTTTCTTTTTCTTATGCTATTTGGGAATGCACCGGCACATCTCACATTCGACTGAATTACTTTCAAAGAATGCCAATGGATCCAATTCAACTTATCAAGGACGTCACAGAAGCTGCTACTGATCCAAACTTCACATTTAATTTATCACTTTTAATTTCAAATATTTTAATACTTTTTTAGTAATTTTAACACTCATAATTTTATTTTACTTAAATTACTTATGCGCGTAATTTTATTGATAGGGCGATGGCCAACGTCAAATAAACTTGATTGATTGATTCTCTTTCTTGGGGGCGTCGACTCTCAGAGTCATGACTTTGAGAGTCCTTGTTTTGCTCTCATACATAAATGAAAATATTCACATCTAGTGGCATGCCTTATTTCAAAAAAAGAATAAGGAAGATGAGTCCGACATGCTAATTTGCACATATTGGAAACGAGTCATGACACCCAATTCAGGTGAACGGATCTTCGTGTCATGATTTATTTGCAACCGCAAAGGAGTAGAAGTCATTAAATGATTCCCGCATCCGGAATTTCCTGGGTGTCAGTTAGAGTTAATGTTCTCCATGACTCTGACTCTTAAGGTTTTTAGAAGTCGGTACTCATTTGATGATTCTCATCCCTTTTCGGTTGGAAGTCATAGTATAGACTCTGGGAGCCGACTCCCAGACACGGCATTCGACTAAATGGGCTGGGAATCGCGACTGTCTTCCAACTCGCAAATTAGCAAATTATTTTTTTCTCATCTATTTCAACTTGAAATAATTTTAAATTGAGAATATGTTACCCGATTTTCCACATTTTTTGTTAATTGAATCTTTAGACAGTCATGACTCTGACTTTCTTAGGTCATTTCTGTGACTCCTTAATTTTTTCACAGTGTGTCATAATTCTGACTACAGAGAAACTTAATACAAAATGGGGAAAAATCAGGTAGCAAAATCTCAAATTAAAATTAAAATTATTCATTTTACGGGATATAGTCATGAGTTCCAGAGTTATCTAGCTACTTTGATGCAGGCCAATCTAGGAGCCATGGCGAACACTAGGCGGAGTCATGATTCCTTGGTCAGTGTCATAAAGACAACTAACAGGAGTTTACTGGTTCACTTTTAACACCATCAAACATAATGCTTTTAGTTATTTGCTACTACAAAGTGAAGGCATTTAAAAACAGATATAATTACAGGTTGCAATTTTGCAAATCGTACTAATTCAAGAATATATTTTTGATTGAATTATGTTAACAAATTAAAGGGGAAGGCAATCTTTCAAACCTATAAAATTTCACCTCATAATTTAGTGAATAGAAGACAATTCCTTTGAACATTTTCTTCCATCTTGTCGTTCTCAAATTGATTCAATCTGCTAAACAAATGCAACCAACAGTTTAACTTACAATAGAGGTAGAGAACTTGCAATACATCTTCAAATTGTTGGGAAAACTGAAACTTTAGATTGTTTCAATTGACTGTTTCTAAATAGATAAATTCGTTTTTGTTATTTGCTTCATTTAAAATTCAGGGAAGCAGTGCAAAAAGTATCATTTTCTGAATTGTTGATTTTGAAGTTAGCACGTTTACAATTAGGTACATTCTTATACAAATTATATAGTTGTACATACAGATGCAGGATTTGGATCAGAATACAAGTGAATTACGGCTTTCTACATACATAGGTATACACTGCTTTTTTTTTAGAAGTATGCTCATTTATATCTAAACAATCACTTCTCTAAAAGTAAATCGATGCATATAGTATGCATTCAAATATAAATTGATGTATTCATGGATANCATTCAAATATAAATTGATGTATTCATGGATATGTAACTTGCAACAACGTCCCGTATGTATATACATAGATATTTATAAAGTTCATATTTAACTGAAGCTTTCTAACTGGGATGCCTATTTTAAACTTCCAATAATTTTGACTTTCCCGGTTGCTCTCAAACTAATTTAATATTTCAACCTAGTATTGTCAGTAAGTTGAATAGACGGACAAATGAAGAACTAATGCATCCACTCCACTGGTCGCATTAAATTTTATCAACTATAGACATGAAACTCTTTCTTTCTGTGCTAAAATTTGCTATTTATGTTAACTTAAACTTAAACTTTGTGTAAACGCCACACTATGAATTATTCTATTAGGTCGGTAAAGCGAAGTTCTAATAAATTTTCACAAACTTTCCTTGGCAAAAATATCCTTAAGGGTAGTTTAGACTAGTGTACACCATGACTCCCGAGTTTGCTCTTTGGCTCTGATTTCGAGCTGACTACTACTTTCTTGCGAGCCAGGGCCATCCCGTGAGTCAGGCTCCATACCATTTTGGGAGCCAGAGTCATGGCTCCCATATACAAATACTATGGAGCTTTATTGGTGTCCCGAGATTGGTTACCACTATTTTTACAATTTACACAAAATAGAGTGTGGCTTACAACTACAGACGACATTATCACCAAGTATTTTGTTTCACTCAGCATGGTCTCTGTTCATTGNAGAGTGTGGCTTACAACTACAGACGACATTATCACCAAGTATTTTGTTTCACTCAGCATGGTCTCTGTTCATTGGTTTGCCAAAAAAATTTAAAGTTTAAAAAATTTAAACCTTACAGTGAGTATTTCAATATAAATTTTAATTTTTAATACCGATTGGTTATATGTTTTTAAACTAATTTTCGAAGTTAAAATTTGCCATGGCTTCCACTTACATCTCTAATGTAACTTTTAAAATTTAGGTCAATAATTTTAGATAAGGATGAAACAATGAAATTATGCAACAACACTGCTGGAACCACTATGAGTGATGTGAATATTGAGCTGGACATAATACTGGAATTTACAAAAGAACGGATACCAATTAATGCATCATTTAGCCCTGCACGCAATAAAATAGATATCATTGAGTTTATGCATAGAAAAAGAGAAACTGAATCTGGTATGAAGGTAAACCACTATATTATAATTTAGCGAATGGTGCCGTCAAACTCTTTTCAAAGAGGTAGAGGTAGGAGATTAATAAGGGTTGGACTTGAGCAAAAATATAAAACACAAATGAGGATCGGAATAAGTTCGTATATAAATTCTGCTACCTTCATAGTTCACAAGCAGACAGTCACAGGGTAAGTCTATACCCTCTTGTATAAACACGCAGATATAAAGTACAAGTTACGCATGAGAGCTTTTTTAAATCCTTCCTTGTCAAGATGAGACTGGCTAATGCCTAATCACCAGGTATCTAATTAAAAACGCAGAAAAGCGTAGATAGGTGGGATACTGAACACATCGGTATGAGCGTTAGTCTGTGCGTTGCACTTATGCCATTTTAACAACCATTTAAATCAACAGTTGGCAACCAATGTATTTGGTTCCTAACGCATAATATTGTTAAACATTTCTATAATTACAACCTAATGAAGAAATTTTAAGGTATATTAAATTTTCTGCAATTCAGAATCACTATTAGTTAATATAGTAAATATATTATATATTAGTTAATATATATTAGTATATATATTAGTATATATTAGTATATATTAGTATATATATATTAGTATATATTAGTATATATTAGTGTATATATATTAGTATATATTAGAATATATATATTAGTATATATTAGTATATATATATTAGTATATATTAGTATATATTAGTATATATATATTAGTATATATTATATTAGTTAATATAATAAAATTTCAGCAAAAGTACTTTGAAGCACGCTGTTAAAAATGGCCAGAGGCCACAGGTTAGGGGATAATTTTGTTTGAACTCAGGAGGTCAGCAAATGTCAACAGTTTGACTTGATGAGAAACCGCCGAATTTGCTATCATTTGAAAGTTTTCGGTGAACTGATGACGTAACAAGTTGCCACATAAGCAGCAATTTGCCTTGACATCCATAGGTCACCAAATGTCACATTTTCTGCTTGATGAAACATAAAGGCGTGACTGGTTTTACCAGAAAACTCTTGCTATGCTCATTACGACCAAGTCGTCATATATCCATAAAATTATTAGTTTCACCTCCACTAGTAACTGAACGTCACAATTTTCAGTTGTAATGTGATAAGGTTTTGTAAAATAGAATCTCCAATGATTAAGTACATGTAGCAGAAGATTCAACCTCGCTAGACGCAAGCTAAAAAACCCTATGAGACAATTCTACCTCGGAGGATTACAAACTAAGTAATCATACATTTTAAAAATAATTAGTTTTACCTCCACAGGTCACCAACCGTCAAATTTTGTGACCTGTAGAGGTGAAACTTCTCCTAGGTGAACTTCTCCGACGCTGGAGAAGTTCAAAGATGAGCAATATCCTCCAACTCTGATACAGTTTGTTTAAAGCTTTCCCGAAATTCCAATTTTGTCTTAGGGTAGTTTATATGGTAAATAATAAGTTGAATATTTGAAGAAGTAATGGATGAATCCAAATGGGCTATACCCCACCACATATCAAGCAACAAGCTTTTTCACATATGCGGTACACAGTATACGTGTGCAATGTATTGACGCATACATGTGCAAAGTGGACGTTGCTATGTTCAGAAAGTATTGAACCTGTGTAATGATCGTTTCCAACCTCATTGGATGATTATATACTCAGTGACCATTGTACATGCGCGTTATCCATGAGCGGAAGACGATCGCATGAGCAGTATTGTACTAAGGCAATGAATATTTATAAGCATATTTGGCAGTGGGCAATGCACGTGTGCAGCATGCGTGAGCGGAAAATATTTAATTGTACACTAAAGGTTATTTCTGTACTATTAGCGTTTACGTGCCGATTAAACAGTTATATGCACTATATGGATTCTACGTGTGCATTGTATTTGCGAGTTATAAGTGCATATTGTTCGTGTGAAATGTACGTCTACATATGCAACAAGCATTGAAGGTTCGCAAACATCACGTTTATGCGCAATAATCACTGAACGTGTGTACTATACGTGCGCAATGTAGGTGCACATAAGACATGTACAATAGACATTGATATGTTGAATTGACGTTCCCTTGCGCGGTGGAAGTGTGAACTGAGGGCATACGTTTTTTGTGGACTGCGCATTTTCCGTTTGTATATTACAAATACATATTTCGAGTGCGGAAGAAGTTTACATGCACATTAAGAAATGTACGTAAGCAGTAAACATCTACAGTAATTTACAATACGTACTATGCTTATATGTACTGTAGGTATTGTACACGCGTATTCAATTTGTGCATTGAAAGTGAGCAATACACCTAGGCGGAAGACGTCTGTATGAGGTGTAAGTATTGTATTGTAAAATTTATAATTGACAGCTAGTGGGCGTTTACATTTGCACTGTGCGTTGTACGTACGCATTGTAGGTGCGTATTGTATTTGTGTGCTGGAAATCCATATGCGTAGCAAGAATTGAAATTGCTGAGTTCGCATGGATATGCGCAGTATGAATTATTCTTGTGCATTTTACGGGCACATTCGATGGCCTCAGTGAACGTTTACATGAGCAGTTGTAGATTTATTGCATTATGGTTAAGATCGCTCCACTTTGTGTTTCTAGGCGCGCATTAAGTCACCTTGGTTATTGTTGGGGAAGTAGAAAAATGCAACGTAAACTTTAAAGCTTAACATACTGTATCACATGCAGAAAGAAAAAAAATATAAACAAATAAATGAGAGAGCTTTTATTGAACCTTTACATGGCGTCTTATGAAAAAGGCGTTGTAAAAGTTCAGTCAATGGAGGCACCCTTTCCACTTTCCGTCAGACTTTCTCCAGATCAGTTTCTCATCAAGTGGAACACTTTCAAATTTAAAGTTAAGTTGAAATTAGTGTAACCCTAAGCTTTAATCAATGTTTACCAATTTCCAAAAATTGATCCTAGCGATGCAACCCACTAATTTTTGCTCATAAAATTTCTTTTTATACACTTATTCCTAATTTTAAATTTAGCAGGCTATAAGAGGTGAATCTAAGAAGAATGAAGGAGAAACTCATGTATTTATCAGTCTATTCCATACTATCCAGCATACTAATAATTACCGTACAGAATTCTCCTCATGACGATGTATAGCGTGTAGTAAATGTGTACAATACTCACTTTATATTTTTCGGCTCTCTCCTTAAAAAGTGGCATTTTTGGTACTCGGTTGAAATGAGTGATAAAAAGTTAGATTAAATTCAATAAGTGATATCCAAGTATTCCTAGGGTCTACTATTCTACTTTGCATGGACTAGTATTATATTTATGAAACCCATAATAATTAAATTGCTCAACAAGAATATTGTCCTAGTTTAGAACAACTGTTTAGCATGTACCTGCATTTTTTTCCAATTTTCTGGATGCTCTCCAACAAATTTGAGTTATTTAAGTTTTCAACGTTTCATTTATGTATTGAATATTATTAAATATTTACGCAAATATTTTTGTATTATGGCCTTAAATATTTCATAAATATTTTGGCTATATTTGGCAAATATTTTGTTGTTCTATATAGTGATCATCCAGTTTCAGGTTTTGAAAAGTAGGTTGAAATAACGATCGTCAAAAAGTTTTATTTCCTGTTAACACAGCAGTGATGCTTTGTTTTTTGGAAACTAGGAAACTGATAAGCTTATTATGCGACAATGTAAACAATGAAATTGTTTATGGTAATCACAAATAATACGCAAATTTATTTTATTTTATTTTATTTTTAGGCTATGCTTTTCATACCAAAAATAATCATTAATGCTTCAGAAGGGATGCAAGCGAAGGCTCTATTGGGTCCATGTAAACATGGATTGTTGATTGGAGTAAAAGTGAAGAACGAAGCAAAGTAAAATATTATATTTTGTTGTACCATTCACCACCATTCAATTCATGAATTTTTGTAGGCACAGTGGATCACTAGGCGTTTTTTTTGAATTAAGCAGTAAACATATTCCTTTATGTTTTTTACCATAGTAGCTAGACATAAAATAACACATATTGATGCCTTAGCCTTACCAGTTTGAAAAATTTTATATAGTTTTATATGATGTTTAAGCTTTTGATCATAAAAATTACAGACTATAGTTGGTACAATCTTTAACAAATGTTGTTTTCACAATACTTTTCATTTCCATGTTGCCAGAATTTACATCATTGATGAAAGCCAGTTTGAAAATTTGACTTTATTACGGAAATATTTGGCAAATCAGAAGGAAAAGCCTCAACTATTGTTAAAAGTATTAAGACAAGAATATGAACATGGGTTTAAAGAGACATGTACTGATGCTTGCAGCAAAGCATTTAAGAATAAGGATTTTAACTCTTGCTGGAAAATCATTACCGTGTCTAAATTTACAAAAGTTGAAGAGTTGAAAGGTGGTTTCTATGTTGAATATGAATCAGAAACTACATACTGCTCATTATCACGCGACTACTATCCAGTGGGTCTAGGGGAGTTAAGTGTTCGAGCTACAGTGGTAAGATATGAGTAATTTAATTGCGTTAGAAATGGTTATAGTTTTCGCATTAGTCAAAAATTAAAATAGTAACTTCAACCAAGAACTCTTTCTCGCACAAACTTCCCAATTCTCATGTTGAAATATCAATTTTATCACTTTCTTTATTGCAAAATGAATCATTTTTCTGTTTATTGTAAATTTATTACTCATTATTTCAATGAAATTAGTTATTAGTAAAAAAATTGAAATGACGTCAAAATATCAGCCGGACAGGACATTTGTGCATTTATCTAATACTATACCAAATACCGTGAGGCCTCGCTCGGTCGTTTACAAAAACACAGCCACTTCAAAATATTTAGTGTTATCAGGGAATGTATTTACGTCTGAATCCGGTTATACTGCGATATTACAATACTGAATTCAATCCAATAGTCATTTATGCTCCAATTACACCAGAGAGCAAAAGATGCGCAACTTTTGTTCAAAAGTTTTATGCAATTTCTTGTGCAAGAAGTTGTATGAAAGTTTTGTTTCATTATTGATTACACTAGTAACCAAACCTATGANTTATGATCGATCGAATGAATCAATACCACTATACTTGACTGATTGACTTTGGAATTTTGAGTTTTTGTGAAATTGATACAAAACTAAAATGTATTGTAGTTAGTTTATTTTTTAACTGCAATATTTGCTTCCTGTATTACTCTCTATGAGGAAGTAAGTACTATGTAATTTACACTTAAGTTGATAATTAATATCTGTTTCAACTCTAAAGTCATGTATGACTATAAACATAATTAAAACTAATACTAATTTTTAACTCTTTAGATTTAGTCCCGTATGGGGGTGTCTAAGTATATTAACATTTTTGTATCTAAAATGATTCTTTTGACACCTAAATAAATTACATTCAATTCAATTCAATTCCCTATGAGATTCACCTATTATCGCTTCCGCTCAACTTGCCTCAAATGGTTTATATTTGAAAATCCGCCAGATTGACAAAATTCAACTATAAAATACACCTACCCAATTAACTAAATGTTATTTTGGCATATTGAAAACGCAAAAAGATATTCTTTGCGCACTCGGAATAGCTATAATAGCTTTTGCAAAACAGTATTAAAAAAAACGTAAAACACGGAAATGTTGGTCAAAGAATTTTTTACTAGATGGGGCTTTTTGAATCAAAATATTCAAAAGTTATAAAGTTTCATAATCGAAATTGCATTCGATTGCAATTTCGGATCTTGAAATTTTCCTTGCGTATGATGACGTTGTGCAAGAGAAATTGTAAAATTTTATGTACGATTCCACCAATAATTTTAAAATTTCATTAAAACTGTCGCATAAAGTTACCTAGTGTAATTGGAGCATTAGCAATACTTTGTGAGAAACGAAAACCGAATTCAATTTAAAAATACCTAATAATGAATGGAATTTTAAAAATTCTATCACTCAAACCTGTTACCAAATTTCACTAATTTGTCAATGCAAATCCAAATTAATTAATTTTGATTTACCACGCCTTAAATATATTTATTGTTTTTATTCAATATTTCAGTAGTTTTCTTCAAATTGAATAACTTTTGAATTATCACAGTGTATATTACTATTGCCGTACAAAATATTCAGATACTTGGCTACTGCAGATGCCTCGCAAGTATGGTTTATAGTTGCAATCTTATGTTCTTTAAAACGAGTATGTATTTTCCTCCTTGTGTGTTTATTGAGGGTTACCAAAACAGCGAGAAACGCTAATGTCCAGTCAACTTAAATCTCACAGTTGAATTGTGTTATCCGGTTATGTTATCCTACATTCTCTTGTCAAAACATTTTCACATTTTGCGAAAACTAAAATTTATTAATATTGATGTTTTATTACAAATGTTTCTATTCAAACTTGTCAACTTCATTTGTGGCGAACAGCCTAATTATTTGTTATTGGACAAAAACTAACTCTTTTTTTTGGTTTTCCAGTGTAAGTTTCGGCTGCAGTTAAATACATATTTTGCTACAATGCAACAAATTGCTGCTGCTGAAATGGAATATTTTGAAGCATTAATAGGAAGTACACGAGATAATTGGTACATTACATAAACTATACAACGTATTTTTATATATGCCATAGATTGTAATTAAAAAGTATTTAATCTACAATATTCTGTCATTAGGCCGACCATGCTACAAGTATTGAAACCAAAAGAGCTGCGAAACGCTATTCATTTAGTTGGTTTACACGATGATAGAATTCCGTTGGAAATATTTATAGCAACAGATCAAGTAAATCCATGGAAGTCTAAAATTGGTACTCTTCTAGCGAACAACACAATTAAATTTATTGAAAGCGACTCATTGGTAAAATCATTTACTCACACTTGCTGTACTTGCTTTATATTCCATGTTTTTCAAAAGATGATCAAGCAGAAACTTATTATTAACTTCTGGCAGATATCTTTATCCTAGAGAATCCAGCCTACAAAAATGTCTGAAACATTTATTGCGGAAACCCAAACCCTTCAAAAATGTCAAAAAAAGCTAATACGAAACAAAAATTGGAAACTTGTATTGTAGGATTTTTAAGCTTCCAGAGACTATTCAAATCCGTAACTACTGTAGAGATTTAAAATATTTTCATAAGCAAAATTCACATTTGTCACTAACCATGTATTGTAGTGTGATGTATGATAATCGGATTATGCAGACAGAATACCAAATCGCCATTTTACTTGGCGGATTTACTTAATATATTGTTAGTGTTTTTTCAAATTTTTTTCAATTTGAGCAAAGTTTGTAGGGTTACTTGAAACATTATATTAAATTTTTCAAAATTCAATAACGCGTAGCATCTATAAGTCTCTTCGTCAACTGCGAGAAGGATTGTCTATCAGTTAAGTGGTTAGATGCAAGGAGACTTGTAATCTCATACTATACATAGGAGGTGTTAATTCATTTGAAACAAAAATAGTATGAGTTAAAAGGTAACTTGTGAGATAAGCAGACCCGTGTCTCGGCGAATAAATGAACAGGATTGTCTACTTTTAGCTTCACACGAAAATTTGCGAGCAGACTCCCGATTTGGGTGTTCCCAATTCAAAAACTTTTTTAAGACCTTCCGCTGATCTAATTCCGGATGGGGTCATACACTGCATCATCTGAATTCACCGATGGATCTGGGGAGATTAGAAATCCATTTCCAAATTACCTACAGAATAAGAGGATACAGCTGCATGTTAATGGTAGATAGATAAGTGTTATTTGTATTTCGGGGTCTGTTGGTAAGATTCTGTATCACCCAGGTGGGTAGATACAATGAGACTCATACTCTCACAGTAGCCAGGAGAACCTTTGTTCCTCTAAAACTAATAAAGTATGAGCTGAAAGCTCAGTATTGAGGAAAGGGGACACATGGTTTTGTGAAGGAATGTTCTGGCTACTTTACTTTTTCTCACAAAATATAATTTGATAGTGTAGAAAACTTAGAATAATAATGCAATCAATTTTCTCATACCAATACGTAGAAAACCGCGAACAAGTTGGGCATGACAAAAAAGAAAATATTAAATTTGCAATTGTTAATTAGAGCCAATTTTAGGTACACTATTATTGCATGTTTAGAACTAATAAGAAATGCTTGACGTAATAGAGACAAATATAAAAAATACAAAAATACTGTGTTGACAACCAATGAGAAATACAATCTTAGATTATCATAAAAAAAATTGGAAGCATATGAAAATTTTTTTATATAAAACAACTACAGCATTAACCAATTTAATCCGGGCCGTAGAAATTCGTTTTCACCAAAAAAATTTAAGACAGCAAATAAACAGCGCGAAATACGAAAGTTGGAAGGAATGAAGTTAGCGTGTGTTTGAGAAAACATTCCTATGCAAAAATTTATTGTTTAACAAGTGCAGCAGAGAGTTGAGAGAATGAGTGCAATAGAGTATGGTCCCTTTGCATCTACTCCACCTCACTTAACAGAGAACCTGTCGACCCCACTCTATATTTTTCTGCTTTCATTATTTGCACTGCTTTGCAATAACTTGTCTAATCAACACTGACTTTAAATTTTTTTTTAAACAAACGCCATTCTGTAATGCTGAAAGATGGGTAATTGAGAGAAATGACCAACTAGAGGAATGGGGTACGAGCCCTTGGCATCTATTCCACCTGACTCAACGGAGAACCTGCCGACCCCTCTCTCTGTCTCTCTGCTTTGCTCCATTGCTTTGCATTAGTGTATCTAATCGGAACAGATATTTTATAGTGATTACAATAAAATTAACTTCACTTCCATCATTTACTATTCTGTATCGCCTGCCCCAAGCCATTTTTGGTGAAAGGCGAAGAAAGAATGCCCGGGTTAAATTGGGTCATGTTGTATGTTTGCCATCATAATAATTGATTTTTAGAATAGCAAAGACAGCTTAATTGGAGTAAAGCATAAATCAATGCTTATCTTATCACCGAATCAAGAAGGAGTTTGTTTACTATCAAATGAAACCAAGACCTTAGAGTAGAATCGAACTATTTACTTGGTAACGTACAAACAGTTGATATTCAACTCGGTCCACCTAAAACAAGTACTGCTGTTGTATGTTGTATGGATGAAATGGAAGGCTTCCTACCAATAGAATTAATAAGTTGTAATCATTCACAAATGTAATAATGCTATGCAGTAGGCATCAATTGGGAATAGTTGAAAACAATTTACATATTTGGTACGTGAAATGACATTGCGTGTCAGACGGGTAGACGGACACAACGGTTACAAATTACCGCCTCCAGCTTCGCCGTTCGCTGTTAAAAATGGGTTTCATTTAGGCTTCAATCTGGAGATAATAAAGATGGTAGCTGTTTCAGCAACATGAGAATCTCAGAAAATTGTATCGTAAATCATGACATTTGGGCTATAGTATTAACCACATTATAGCTTCGCTATTTGCCGTTAATAAATACTATCGTATACTCAATTGCCAATCTCAGTAACCCACTGCATGGGAGGTGCTAGATTTTTAAATTCTCGTCCTGAACAAAATATTCCCAACCCCGTTCATGTCTGAGTAAAGCTATATAAAAAATGCTTTAAAATATTTTAGCACATACAAAATCACAAACTTGATTCTTGTAGCAAGGCAATGATTTTTTTTAATTTGCCGACAAATCTGAGTTTTAGTATACTCCATTATTTGGTTTTCCAATGAACAATTTTGGATCTAATTCCTAATTTTAACTTTATCTAGTACTTTATAAGAATACCTACCGCACTTTCCACAAAAAATGGACCAAATATCGTGAAATGTCTACCTTGTGAAACGAGTTTGCTAATTTTTGAATTAGTGGATAATGCAAATGAAAAGAGGTAAGCTAATTCGTTTTTATTCTTCGTGCATTAAAACGGCAATTGTATTTTGAGAAATAGTTAACCGATTCGTTGTAAAGTCCAAGGTTTATGGACTCTTTTACAGTATAATACTGTTTTGGAGCAGAACATGTGATGCCATGAGAAAGACTACTATCTTGATGAAAACATAGTAAAACGTTAAGTAAGGATAGTAACGTATAGCAAAACTTTGTGAAATACAAAATCTACCATAGCTGCATTGTTTAATATAGGGAACCTGATTTCGATTTGCCTCTGAAATATGTCCAATAGCAATGAGTCTATTTCTGGATAAATGCTAAAAAGCTAATGAAACTGAGAATCACTTTTTTCTATATTTATATACTGTTTCAATTTTCTATACTTACATTTCAGTATGCCATATGCAGAAGTCGGTATAATCCTGTGATACAATATAACTAAGCCATTGTTCCGTCAAGCAATATTGTGTTCTGATAGATTACTCAAATCACTCCATTGAATTAACCAGAAGTGTTGTATAGAATAATTTAATCAGTACAGTAATCGGTAATATACCTTATAGATTAAAAAAAAATTTTTGCATGTTAAATACAGAAACTTAAACATTAATCAATGCAAACGTGTTGCAGATTTCACTATTGTAGTTGAAAGTTTACAGTTTTTATTATTTTTATGTCTTTACTGTGCCAATTGTAATTACATTTACATCACGTGAGAATATATACAATTATGATAGTATCTTAATTGGAAAGGGAGGTTAGGATAAATCAATGTGTCGACAAAGGTTTAGGGTCAAAGTCGCAGATTGAGCCAAACTTCGATCAAGAATTTTAAGTAGGCGATAATAAAGAAAATTGTCAAACATATATGAGCATTCATTGGAGCTCGGAAATAATAAATATGACAATTTATTGGGAAATAGTTCACTATAGCTTCACTATTGGTTCAATAAGAAAAACAATGTTGAATGTCTAATTCCACATTGTGTTTCATATTTCCCAAACCTACTCAACAATATTTTCGGGTTCATTATATCCGTATTCATTAAATATTTGAATCTAACCGAATCGTCCAAAGTAACCTAGCTAAAAAATGAATGTTTAACCTATAGTTTAACAACGGTTTAACCCATTAGTTTAACAATGGTTTAACCCAATAGTTTAACCAAGGTTCCTTGACAATAGAAACAACGGCTCTTGATAAGGTTATGTCAAAACTTTAAAACTTAAAAAAAAATTATTTTGTATTCAAGGGTTATCGAATCAACAAACTTTAGAATAAACAAACAGATTTATGTTTGGTTCCGATTAAAAGTTAGTTAAAAATAACCTTGAGTTTAACAATGGGTTTTGCACGACTTCAAAATTCAAAAGATTTTTTTTTGTTTTTAAGAAACTGTTTAAGTTTTCATAATAATTTTCGTCCACTGATGGCACCAATGTCAAAGTACTTATGGTTTACCAAATTAAATTGAGTTAATAAGTTTTCTTTCTTATTTTGTTTCTTAAAAATAAACAAATGTTAAACGTCTACTAAGAACATATTTACTTATTAAAATAAATAGGACTAAATCTCAATATTTTGAAAAAAAAATTTTGTTATAAGATCATACATATTAAAAAAAAAATTTTTTTTTGTCACTTTTGAGCAAGATGCTTTAATTCTTTGGTAAGGTTTTTCACCTTTGCAGGGAAGATTTTTGCCGCATTATAGAAAGAATAAATTGCTACCTTAGCTAAGTAGTAGCAAAACAATCTTTCCCGATCCTTGTGGAGTAAGTGATACTAAGGTGCATGAGATGGGGATCATTAAGCTTAAGTTTTGTGGTCATTAAACAAGGTTTGGAGAGAGTCTCAAGCAACTTTAGAATTGAAGCGATTCAGGGTAAATTTAGTTACACTTACATTGTTCATTCCATTTCATGTCATTTGTGAACTTTTTGTTGTAAACAATAATTTTTTCTTACCAGTCACCTAAAAAAGGAAAGAAAAATATAGTGCTTAGGTTGCTCATTTTAGGAATTATGTCTTCAAATTGGTTTAACTGGAAGCTAATGTGAAAAATTAGATTTACGATAGTTAACGATATTCAGTTAAATAAAAATAAAAATAATTTTAAAATTTTGCAGGATTCGTTTTGAAAAATACAGCCAGAGGAATTTTAGAATCTTGAATGACTACTTCGGAACTACTAAGAAATCATATCCACTTCTAGTGAAGCGAGTTTCCGCTTACTTAACAGTTATTGGTGAAAGCTACAAAAATATATGCAATGCTGCTGGCGGCTCTGGTTGGAGTATAACGCGAGATGCAACAGGAATTATAACTAAGGACGATGGATACGAAATTTCATTCACATTATCGGATGAAAGCAAATTTATTATAGAAAAAGATGTCGCTACTAAACCAGTCATAGTTCCCCCAACGAATGAGTGCGGTCTAAGGCGTTCAACCGCTTGGTAAAATTTGGAACACAAGAAGCATAAAAAATTGAAGTTAAAATTAAATTCAACTTCATCTTCGTGGAGAAAATAAATTACATAAACTATCTGTAATGACATGAGCAATGTTATTGTTGAATAATATTTTGATTTGATTTGATTTGATTGTAGTTTAAGTGTCTAAAGTATCATTCTACAAAGAAAAATGTTTTCTACTTCGGCACTTGTAAAAACAAGACTTTTTGTACATGTGATTGAATTTTTTATGGTATAATCACTTAATTAACTTAATAAGTACAGTAAAGTACTGAATTATAATCTTAAGTTATTTTGATAGTGATGACGAGATTAATAATTCAAGTTAGTGATATTAGAAATCGAGTTTCGGGCATTAAAGATTAATAATCAGGTATGTGGAAAAAACAGATTTACTGATGAGAAGGTCTCTTGAGTTGTTAGCTGTTTGGATAATCACTTAATCAGGTAGTTATGAATTATGATTTTCAATTCTTAATAACATCTAATACTGCTTTTTCTCTGAAGTTTTCTTAATTTTTTACTAGCTTCATATTTTTGCCTATAACATTGTTCCAATATATTGAAGCTTTATAAAAGAATGAGTTTTTATGTTTCTGAGGCAGGAGTGATTCCTGTAGTGTTCCATTCGAGATACTTGACCTGATTTAGTATTAATTTTGAAATTAGGATTTCGATTTTGTCTGAGAAAAATAATATTTTGTAAGTGTATAATAACGGCTCAATTCCCGCAATTGTATAGAACGCTTCATAGTACTGTAAGACTATGAAACTATGAAATTAATACAACTATGAAACGTGACTCATTTTGGAGGTCTCCGATTGGTTTAAAAAACTATGGGCTCCCGCTAGTTCTAATCTACTCAGAGGCATGGATAAATGTCATAGTCCCTCAATTCAATCCTCTCCACTCAAACTCAAGAGAAACAAATTCTGTTTGAGAGGAGTTGTGGGGATGGGAACACATTTTCTGAACTCTGTAGTGACTTTATGAACACAGGCTAGTTGTCCCCTTGATAATCTTCCTTACACATTTCAGTTAGGAATAGACAGCTGTTAATTCTATCACAACTTTTCTAATTTTTTTTCATTTCATAATTTCGAGGATCAAAATTTAAATCTAAGCAATACTTTAGGGAAGACTTCAAACTTATTGAAATTCTGGAACCTTTCTCTTAGAAATTTAGCCTCACTTAATTAGTTAGTTAGTTTCCTCCAAACGAGGACTAGTCATAGTATAATACCATTTTATATTTTAAAAGTGTGCTTCGGACAAGGAAATATGCTAAAAAATCAAATTCAAATAGAGCCTAGCTCGTATAACCTTTATAAATGTCAGGTCAGATTGGATCATGACATCGTGGTCGAGCAGCTCACGAACTGGCTCCTAATACAATGAAAATTTTGTCAACTTCGATGCTGTGGCTGTAAAATTAATCCTGGGTAATATACAATGACGTTTGTAAGTACAGTATGTCTTATATAAGACGCACAGTTTACCGTTTGTCTGTGTTCAACGGTAGCATAATTTAATCCTGGCGACGGCTTCAAACACAATATGTGGTTTGCCTTAACTTTATTCTTGTAAGCAATACTTTGAAAGTATGAAGATATGCTTGAAAATAATTACTAGTGGAATGAATGTCTAACAATCATAGGTATGTAGCTTATAGTTTACCGAATTTGGGCAAAACCTGCAAATTGATGGAACTCGTTAATGCCTTTGCACTTTGTTGACTTAATGTCGTCAGAAATAATGAAGCTACACATGTCAGACTTAAAGAACATCTTATGCCCAATATTAACAAGTAAGTTTGAGTTATTAAATGTGAATTAAATATTAAAAAATGCTACAGATTGATGAGTAAACCGGGTATTCGAGCGAATACTACCCCAACTAGTTCAGTTCCTGGCTTGTGCTTATTCAAATGATGAACATGGGCTTTGCTTTTTCTTTGTATTGCTCACAGTATCGCCAATTTATGTCACAGAATGTTTGTTACTTTGACATTTGTTAAATTTCATAGTAATGTGAAGTATACATACTTGGATTATTGAATTACCATTCTTAATCATGTGACGGTTTCGATGAAACTAAGCTGCGTAACAAATTAATTTTTTACATGGAATAATGAAGTAACATCTCAACATCAACAATACAACTGCGGATTAGAGAGAATGTGGTGAATTTTTCATCAAATACGCTCCGAATTATCACAATGAGCATACAATATGTCCCAGGTTGGGGAATCACTTCTCTTCTGACGGGATATGACTACCCTGCCAAGGCTTGAAACAGCGATTAATCCAAAAAGATGGTCTCTGGTGGGGTGTGATCCCACGTCTTGGGTATTACGGACCCAACGCACTACCATTTGTGCTACAGAGCCGATTGGGAAAATGCTGTTTCAAACCTTGACTATATGATGATGATCCACCAGTTATCACCAGCAAAGTCTTTTTTGCTGGTGGGGGATCCTTCATCTGTGCTTCTCCTCATCTCTTGGCAGAGACGGGGAAGACTTTAATCGGGTATAGGAGTCTATGCTAACTATTCCGTGAGTTTTATGCTACGATTAGACTTCAGCATTTGAGATTCCAATTCCAAAAACTTTCAGAATTGGAAGAGATTTTGTGCATTATACTTAAGAATTGGATTTGTAGAATTGGACTTCGGAATTGGAATCTCCGTGTGGTTTTTCGGAATTGAAACCCTATTATACTTTATCCCGCGGCGCGAGAAATGGAATTGGCATTTGAGAATTTCAAATTTCGAAAAATTGGAATCAGCTATTACACTTGAAAATTTGTGCTTCAGGATTTGTCTTTTGCGCATTTTCCCACCTACTTTCGGAATTGGAAAGCCAATTCCAATGCCGAAATCTGCATCAACTTGCCCCATCAAACCTAAGGTTAGATTACCCGCGAAGTTTTCAGTAAATTTGAACAAATCAAAACTTAAATTTGTTCAAATTAAATTTTGATTATTTTGTCGATTTGTCTACTGCCGAAAGTATTTGAATTCAACCATTGACACTCACTAATTATTAGTGAAGTGTCAAATTGCTTTTATCGACACGGTCTTGACTCATTTCTATGTAAGTGACAAAATATTGTAGAACAGTGCCAAAGGAAGTACATTTTGGCCCGATTCTACCTAAACAAAGTTTGTTTCTGGATCTCACTTAATCATTTTTAATTTACAAATTACAAGTAATCTGTCCTCATCCACAACATTACCTGTTAGGAGGAACTAGAGGACTCATTGTCGTTGGATGAAGAAGGGAAAAGTCTCCATCCTCCTTTTCCTCTATCAATTCTTATTTGCTCATTTCTCTTCCACTCAACCATTTTTTACTACTAATCAAATATCATTAGAAAAAAGCAAGGAAAAAAGGTCTAATTTTTATTTTTATTTATTTGAATCTCGCCGAAGTATTTTGTGCACTTGGGACACTTTCCACTTTGAAGTGGATTCTAATCCTCCAATTACAAAGTATAGTAGGGAAATGACGAAATTGGCGAGAATTTTGGCTTTGGCATTTCAGAATTCGCTCTAGCACTGTGTAATTCCAATTCTCAGTTCAAATTACAATCATTAAAATTGGAATCTCAAAGGTCAAAGTGTAATCAAAGCATCAAAGCTATTGCCACACCAAACAGGAATTTAGAGCGTTGTCCATTATGACCTTGCTGGTTACCTGTTAACGTCAGGAAATATTGTAAAGTTGATTAATTTCAGCATAGCCAAATGTAATATCACTTCAAAATTAGTACAATACAAAACTCGTTAAAGATATCACTATCTGAGATATTGTGTCAAATCTTGTTGAACAATGCTTCAGATTTCATTACTTCCAAAGTTCACAAATCAGTTTCTAGTACCACACTTGAAAAGCCTTTCCAGTAGTCATTGAGAATGTTTCCCACTTTCGCCTATATTTAAATATGCAATTTTTTTAATTGATGAATTTTTTTGTTAAATGAGTTTCTGACGATGATTTTATTGAAATATAATTTAAACAAATTTTTAGTGATTTGAAATTAAATTAATTGATAGCTCAAAATTTTTTTCATCAAATTTTGAGTTTTAAAATATTAAATAAATTAATAACTTTTAAAATCTACTATACTTTTTACTGTAAAAATTGTTGCTAATTAGTTTTCCACGCGCAACAACCTTTTCTTGGTAATTTTCCCTGACCCAACTGCAAATTTCTAAACTAGAAGCTTAACAAACTAGGAACCTAAAGTCTCAACCCATATTCCTTCTGTTCTCTCATTCGTCCTTAACAATGCATATCTAGACTGGGTATCTTCCTTCTTATTTATTAACCAATTATGTACATCAATACGTTCTATATCAGGAGACTCATTGTTTTACATAAAAATTGTCGAGAGTGCAAAATCATGAGGTAATTTTGCCAATATCAAATTAGCTCCACAAGTTCAACCACATCACATTTTTTGATGTACTTCAAAAATACATTGTTGATGTTAAATGTGATAATCGTTTAGTTTGAAGAGGTATATGTCAGTTGATGTTTTACAGTGTATGGCCAAAACAAATATTTTTTAATCAGTAGGATGACGACGGTATGTGCTGAATACCTTGTGGTCGAAAGTAAAAATAGATAAAAATTTTATAAACTTATATGCGGGGTTGCCGAAGCATTATACAGAATTATGCGATTAAGTAAGAATTCTATATAACTTATGAGAAATTATTTTTTCAAATCGTTTGGTTTAAGAAATATGAAATTTTAAAGTTACAATTACCTTAAAATGCATATCAAACATTACAATTACTAGATGAATTCCTGTTAACTATCGGTTTGTACGCTAGAGGGCACTAACTTTAGAATTCTGTCAAACCATTTCGGCGTGTACTATGGACTATGAACTTCAATACTTTGTCAATTTCGTCAAAAAATTAGAAATTTGTAGGACACTTTACTAATTTTGACTTATTCGTAGAATTATCACCACGCGAATTCCGAAGTTGATAAATTAATCTATCGTCAACTTGAGTACATTACTAAACTGGCATCCGCTATTGACGTTTAAGTGAAATCCTACATATCTTTTTCAAATTTATGCAAGAAAAATAACATTTTTTGGATTTACAGTATCTACTTTACCAATAAAACGATATTACATCATCTTAAGCTACAAAATTAATCAAGTTACATACTTACACTGAAAAAATTTAAGAAACTGATGTTGTCACTCACGAGAGCAGTGAAGCCTGGCAGATAATTTGTTTGTTTTACCGCGTACTACCAACTACATTGTATTTTTTGTAAGTAAATGTCTAAAAAATTATTTCAAAATTTGACTTTACTGCCAAAAATGAATACCAGATTCGTAATACACTAAATTTTCAATTGATCGACATATCACATACCTGAATTCTCGAGTGCTAATGTATTCAACAAAATATTTTTTTTTTAATTGACTTCTCTACATCAAAGTACAATTAATCATGTTAATTTTATAAATTACATTAATCTCCTGATGTGTGGCGTGATTTCGGTTAAAAGTTGTTATGATTAATTAATTTGGTTTTAACCATTTCTGTCTGGTAATGTTAACCTCAAACTCCCAATACGCGTTAACGCTTTTGATATTCCACTACATTGTTTTCAGAACTACATCGTTTCTCTCGTGAGGATTATCCGAGTTAGCGTGAAAAGGATTTTGGAGTTAATTAAAAAATTATAAAAGGAAAGAAAAACTTAAGTCGCAAATATTACATGAGTGAAGTTTATTTGTCTAGTCACATGGTGAAAAAATATTGCGGCGGGCCCGCATACATTTTTTGGCTATTCGATTACTTTGATTACAAGTAACTTTGTAATAACCTGTAAATAATTGCACATATAGTAACCTGTAAAAATTTTGATGCACCTACAGATATTTAACCTTTTACTCTATGATGACTTTATCAATTATCCTTATTTTCATATCATTAAATATTAATTACTTAATCTTAATTAATTTTGTAAGTATGCCCAATTCACAAAAAAATTTAGTTATTTATTATTAATTTTCTCTCCAATTGCTGGATTATCACTATTTCAAGGGCAATCATAATTACATTTAATCACAGTTATTAAAAATCAAGGAAGTATAATTATAAAAGTTAATTAAGTTAATTTCATACCAAAAATGATCTAACCCACCCTATCTTAAGTACTCACTAAATGCAATAAAACTTATGTTAGACACTTTAGAAGATATGAGTGGGGAGGTCTCAATCAAGTTTGGTTTGACACTAGTATCTTTTAGCAATTGTGTAATGGATATTGACATAGTTATAATATCAAACGCATATGAATCAACTTGTAACCCCAAAATGTTTTCTAGAAATTCTTACATGACTACAAATAACGACTATCTTCATCTCATTCTCTACACATTGAAAGTGAATTGAATACGTAGGCTAGGTTATGTTAAATCAGCCCTAAACTTTAATTCATACTTGACAAAATAAAAAATACTTTTATCATTAACTCGTGGTTTTATAACTATTCTGGATCAAAATAATTTGAGTATGTGGTTGATGCCACAATTTTTGATAAATTCGTCAATTGATATGATAAAATTGAGTAATCTCCATGGATAAAAGTCTTTTGTCTAGCTTGAAACAAACGGAATTGGTAATTTGGATCCGGCGCTTCATAACCGTGTTTTATTTGATAGTCACAATTGTTATTGTTTAAACTTAAAATAAAATGAATTTAAAATTATTGCCAATTCTGCTGACGACTATTCTACTACCGGCATTTGAATGTGCTGAATTTATTCCGGCGGGTCGTTTACCTGTGCCAATAGCTGGATTTCGTGCAGTTTACGAAGGTGAAGACTCGGTTCTTCTTTTTGGTGGCTTTAGTAGTAAGGGTCTACAACGAGACATATTCAGGTATAATCTGACAACAAATGAAGTAAAGCTTCTTGGGCAACTCTCAAATTTCACCATGGTATCTGCGGTTGGACAAGATATCAACGGATCAAACTATATTTTTGGCGGATGCACAGACGTCTTCGCAAAGCCGGTTTCTACAATTTACCAGACACTCCTGAAGGTAGGATTGCATACTCGTCTTCAGTGTGGATGGATGGATCAATATACACATTTGGAGGTGTGGGTTCGAGAGAGAGCAATGTAATCATGTTTACTCCATCTACAGGAAATGTTGAAATACTGGAAGCAAAATGTCATTGGTTTTTGTCTGCAGCATTTGATGTAAAAGGCGAAGTGTACATAATTGGTGCGGAATCAACTATGACTGTTAATCTCTATAAGTTTAACATAATTTCAAGACAGATGGAAAACATTGAACTTATAGATCCACCTAAGAGGTTGATGGTTGCCCCAAGTTACATTCCATACCTCAATAGAATTTATATATTCGGTGGATATGACATAGATTTACATATTTTAGATGATATATTATACTTGCAGCTGTAATAAGCATTAAATGAATCCTTACTAGAATAAATCAAGCCATGAAGAGTAAACAAACAACGCCAAGAACATTTTTGCGAGAGTAGGGAAAAATAATTCAACTACCAACTGCTTATTAAATACTCTTCACTTTTTGTCTCCATTAAATTTGAAAAGTGAAGACTACTTCAGAAGCAGTGGTAACCTCCTCTTACAGTCAATTTATACAGGCTTGCTTATTACAAGGTCTCAAGTTCATGAAACAAACATTCCCTGGAACGTCAAAGACATTTTTTGCACAAAAAAGTTAACCAATAACAATATGAAGTTAATTTCAAATCTGAAAGAATTTTTTTGGTCTAAACCTTCTGTGAAATTTCTGTGAAACAAGCATGGTTGAGTGGTTGAGTTATGATACATTTTCAATTTCTTAAATTACAATTTAACAGAAGCGATAAAAATATTGAGGGTATTCCTGCTTTTGGTTAGAAGATAAAAAGTTGTTAAATTTTAAATATTTTTATTTTATAAGAAGGTGACATCATTTTATACGTCCGTGATTGGTCTGATTATTTTTCCTCTCCGTTAAAGTTTAATAAGCTCAGGGGCATCTTTTTGCTTTTTATTTTTATTGTTAAAATGCAAATAAATAACGTCAACTGAGGAGGAGAAAGGGTCAAACTCACACTTTTTATTTCATGTTGTAGTTGAAGAGATGTATGAGAGAATTGAAACTTACTACTTTGTGGTCTCAGCTTTCCTCTCATGCATCCTCTCAACTACAACATGCAAAAGAGGCGAGGGAAATTTTTGTAATAACAAAGTCAAAAATAATTGTCAACATAACAACATTTGACTTTTTACCCTTCCCGATATCTTCATTGTATCACTCATTAAAATATATCAAATAAAAATTTAACACTTAACCAGGCCATGTGGAATACCCTCATTGTGTTTNGTATCACTCATTAAAATATATCAAATAAAAATTTAACACTTAACCAGGCCATGTGGAATACCCTCATTGTGTTTGTCCGAATTGAAATAACATTTGGGGGAGCGGTAGACTTTTTTGGTTTAGATGATCTGTTATGTCGAATTGGTAGTTTCTTCAGTAACATTTAATTGTAAAATTTTTAATTTTATTTAGGTATTTTGTTAAGTTTGATATACAAATTTCTTGGCTATTCGGTTGGACTTTAGGGTTTATCTGTCTTATGGTTGGGTTAACTGAAACTAGAGACACTTACAGAGTATTTCATTCTAAGAAATACTTAAATATGGAAAACCTTAAATGCTAAAACTGTGGTAAAGTATATGTTCTGACTCATACTTTCTATATAGGACGAAGAAGCATAAGATGTATCTGGGATTTGGTTGGATTAACTTGAAACTGAGTCACCTTGACTTTTGCAAGCTATACACATTGTCTCAAATGGCATTCTTTACAAGGTAATCAAGTTTCATGTCAATTTAAATAAACGCCAGGTATACCATATGCTAATTTCATTGTCCTCTGGCAAAGAAAATACGAATCGCACCGACTTGCCTCTCATTCAAAAATAGCTAAGAATGATAATCTGAATAAATTCTCCAAGTTAGAATTTAATCCAATCAAATGCCAAGTAAATCCTATGTTATGGCTTTTGCACTTTACCATGAGAACCAATTGTTATCAGAAGTAATAGCGTAGTAAAGTTTGTTCTTCAAACTNATGGCTTTTGCACTTTACCATGAGAACCAATTGTTATCAGAAGTAATAGCGTAGTAAAGTTTGTTCTTCAAACTTCAAAATTTCGTATTTTTGATACCACACACCTTGTGTTGAATACGAGCGCTGTGCTTTGGCTTATCAGACTTGAATTATGCGAAATCTGTTTCTCATTTCTTTACAAAAATTAGAAATAAGTTAGCTGAACCAAATATAGCCTAAATACCCATTTCACAAAAATTGTAACGTAATGTAAAATAACAATTGCGCTTGTTGTNATGGCTTTTGCACTTTACCATGAGAACCAATTGTTATCAGAAGTAATAGCGTAGTAAAGTTTGTTCTTCAAACTAAATTTCGTATTTTTGATACCACACACCTTGTGTTGAATACGAGCGCTGTTCTTTGGCTTATCAGACTTGAATTATGCGAAATCTGTTTCTCATTTCTTTACAAAAATTAGAAATAAGTTAGCGGAACCAAATATAGCCTAAATACCCATTTCACAAAAATTGTAACGTAATGTAAAATAACAATTGCGCTTGTTGTCTTAAAACACCAAATAATTCGATCCTTATAATAGAAACTACAGCTTAACAGCCTTTATACTCCTTTAAAATGAAATTTTTCTTGAATGGAACATGATGTAATATCAATATTGGTATGCGGCAAGGAGGCTTAGTTCTGAAAACACTTTCAACGGAAGGAATTTGAAGTTTTATATTTCCACTTAAAATAAAACAATGTCAATATCTATCAAGCATATTCTAAACCGAAAGAAATTGCATGGGCGTTCTACAGAACAGATCAAATTGAAATATACTAAATTAATTTTCAGACATACGGTGGTGCTTCCAAAATTTCAGTGCTATTGTCTACTTGCGTTGGTTAGGAAAAATTTTCTGAACCAGAGCACAATGAGGTAAATATTGGATAAAACATGGTTTTCACATCGCACAAAACAGTTAGAAAGGTATTCGTCGTTATGTTCTGCCGAGATAGGCTGATCAATAACAAATTTATTTATTTATTTAGTCTCAGAAGTATCCTACTCTAGGTGCTGGTTTTTACACTTCCGGCAATTTAATTCTGAATTATTTATTTTTTAGAAGGATGAATGTGTTGAGTATCTTAAAGGTCGAGTAGTGGTATTAAAATAAGTAAAATTTTAGATTAGATGAGTATAGATTAATTTTAAAATATTTATATGGTAAGAGTTTTATCAAGACTAAAGGTTCTCTTTGTGCAAATCTCTATTGTCGATGGAACTGTTTGGTTGTTTAATACCGCATCCATGGCAATGACAAAAGAGTGATAAAAGAATTGGAAAAAGGTAGAGGATTGCTTACATGTTAAGATTTACGGTAGATTCAATACAAGTAAAGTCACCAAGTTGTCAAAAGTTTGACATCCCATAAGTTGTAGTTTGAGTAAGTAATTGCGGATGTTGGATTTACAACTTCNGAAAAAGTCACACAAGTTGTCAAAAGTTTGACATCCCATAAGTTGTAGTTTGAGTAAGTAATTGCGGATGTTGGATTTACAACTTCGATTAAGAATGGATAAATTCATTGCCTCAAGTTCTGGAGAAATTCGACACATGAGCATTTTGTTCNTCGATTAAGAATGGATAAATTCATTGCCTCAAGTTCTGGAGAAATTCGACACATGAGCATTTTGTTCAAAAATATTAGCGAGTTCGGGTGAAGATGTCTAGATAAGGGCATATAAGTTCTATTTCTCAGGTGTCGTGTTTCAGTAGTGGTGATTGTTAGTTGTATTAGTTTTTCTAAACATTTAGATTTGAGATGTTGCATTCGTGACTTTTCACATATGAGGACGTAATCCATAATATTTTTACAAAAGAGCCATTTCAGTTCGGTTGTCAACAATTCTTCAACTTTATTTCATTTACTTAAATTTAATTCATATCTAGCACTTTTCCTAATAATGAAATCAATATTCTTAACTAAGAATTTCTTACATATGCACGAAATAACTATCACATATTGGATTATAGGAAATAAAAAGCTATTTATTAATAGTTTTTGATGGTTTGTCGATAAAAGTTTCTGCAAAAGATAGAGCGACCAGAGAATACTGTTGCATTTTTTTGTTATGGTTGAGACATGATAGTTTAGGGTTGGTCCAAGATAGTGTAGGGTCAAAGGTAATCCCAAAACACTTTACCGTTGGGACACTAGTAATTTGAATTCCATTAACTACTATAGAGACGTTACCAAGGGACGGAAGAATTTTTGGAGTAGCGCTTGATATGGTGGGGTAGGTCATTAATCATGAGTGTGAAGCGTAGGGGTCCCAATGTTGATCCTTGTGGTATGGATAGAATACTTTCCTTCAACTCCGAAGATGATCCATTCACAAATACTTTATGTTTTATGTTATTGAGATACGATTCGAACCAATCAAATTCAATGTTGTACCGTTTTAGCTTGTCAAAAAGTATNTGTTTTATGTTATTGAGATACGATTCGAACCAATCAAATTCAATGTTGTACCGTTTTAGCTTGTCAAAAAGTATATGTTTATCGACGGTATCAAATGCTTTGTGAAGGTCTAATGCGAGTAGGAGGCACACATTACCATTGTTGATNATATGTTTATCGACGGTATCAAATGCTTTGTGAAGGTCTAATGCGAGTAGGAGGCACACATTACCATTGTTGATATTTTTGTACAAGTATTCAGTCGTTACTAGTGACGCATGAGTAATTGAGTAGTTTTTTCTAAAGCCAAATTGAGCATCATAGAGTATATTATTAGTCTCGCAGAAAATTGTTAACTGAATATGCACAATTTTTTCGAATAATTTTGAGAGGGTTGGTTGAATTGAAATTGGTCGAGTTTTGGATGGTTCATTTGTGTTTAAAATTTTTGGTATTGGAATTACCTTTGAAATTTTGAATAATACTGGGTAAAGTTTTGATTTAAAACTCATATTGATAATTTTTATTATCATTAATTTCCTCTTAATTGCTGGATTATCTATATAACCGTTTCTAGGAAATACATAATTTCCAATAATCAAAGTTACTAAAAATGAAGGAATTATAATTATATAAGTTAATGATATTAATCTCAAACCGAAAATGATCCAACTTACCTTATTCTAAGTATTCACCAAATACAATACAACTTCGTAATACATTTTGAAAGAACTGGGTAGGGAGGTCTCATTCATTCTTGGTTTACTCTAGTATCTTTTAGCAATTGAAGACTGTTGTGGAAGAAGAATAGGTTTCAGAATTCGAAAATTTTTAAACAAACAATTACCTTGAAACTTGATTAGGAAATCCTTTCTATATGTCAGCAACTTTGTGTAAATTATTATTGCTGCAAATGAAAAATTACAAAAAAATTTCCAGTTGAATGAAACCTTTTATAAAAAATAGTGTAAAAATAGCAAGAGATGAGACGAANAATTACAAAAAAATTTCCAGTTGAATGAAACCTTTTATAAAAAATAGTGTAAAAATAGCAAGAGATGAGACGAACCTCATTTTGCCAAAAAGATTTGAAACGTGGTGCACTTGAAAGGTCATTCACACCAATAATATTAAAGAGAATAAGACATCATGCTGTTTCACTTTCCACAGCTACTGAAAATTTAATTAATTTTNAACCAATAATATTAAAGAGAATAAGACATCATGCTGTTTCACTTTCCACAGCTACTGAAAATTTAATTAATTTTGTCAATATTTGTTGTTTTGACTTAAACCCATCGAGATCTGTCATTTCAGTTTTGTCGCGCGAATTGAATGATTTTGTCAAATGCAGTGTGAATTAAATCACAAAAGTTGAGACCAAGTCTCAAAACGTCCCAATAAATTACGATTCATTCATCGCAGGTCATCTGAGGTCAAGATAAACGTCATATTGTGTCTACACTTAAAAAAGTACGCTAAGTTTGTATATATAAATACAAGTTTATAACTACAAGTTTGTAGTTTTGCAAGGGAAATTTTGTGGAAATTTTGACTTACCATAATAAAACAGAAGGAACATATTTCAGTTTTGTTTGACTGGAATGCAAGGTATGACTGCAGTTATTAAGATTATTCTGCTATTTCCGTGATTTTTAATAGATTTAATTGTTTATTTATTTCCCGCAAGGTTTTTGACAAAAGAGAAATAGATGGGCATTCACATTTTTATTACAATGTAATTGCAAACCTAACCGTTCCGTCTTAGAATTTATCTTAGGTGATTTTACATTGTTTGTTGTCGTTTCGTTTTATCAGGTGACTATATCAGATTTTAGCAGAGTTACTTGAACTAGATTGTTTTATGTCAATCATTTCTAAATTATCGATCGCACTTCTCGCTACTTGTCTGTTGGATATAAGAATAGATCTGACTTCCAGTTAGTACTATAAGGGTATTGTAAAAACACTGTCTCGACTTTCGAACCTGTTTATGTCGAACTAGAAGTGTTGTAATGTAAAACGATAAGGGACTATTTTAAAATTCGGCTCAATTAGGCAACTCATTCGTAAGTTTAATTTTTCAAATTTTGTGCCAAAATTTCTAGATGCTGCTTTCGGCGGTTCAGTTGATTGGGCCAAAGAAGTTCATAATTCAATCTTATCAATAGCATTTGGACTTTTGAACATTTGAACTTTGAGATGAATTTTTGTTACCACGCTATTCAAATTAATTAAAGTGGTGATGAGCTTATTGATGGGATGTTAGCAATTGCTGTTTAATTACGAAAATTGAATTTGCAAAATGAGAAAAGTGGAACTAAATTTTTAAAACCAACTTCTACTGCTATGTCCGATCGAAGTTTTAGATTTGTATATAAACTCTTTCTAATTGAAATTCTTTCAACTCTATCATGTCGAATTAAACTTGAATTGAATACAAACTATTCGATTCAATTCATTTTGTACAATCGATTAAAAAGCGAAAGAGATCCCAGAAAAAGTTTTCCCAATTCCAACAGAAATTCTTTACAATACATTTATACATAATCCTTTTTTTACAACCGGTTTGAAGGATTTTGTAAACAACCGATTGTTTTTAGATATTTATACAGATCAGTAGAACAAAAGTTANACAACCGGTTTGAAGGATTTTGTAAACAACCGATTGTTTTTAGATATTTATACAGATCAGTAGAACAAAAGTTATGATTTTTTTTTAAATGCAATTTTTTGATATTTTTTAGAAACGCCCATCTCTTAGTTACATCGTTTCAAAAAAACTCCAAAAATTTCAATTTTCAAAAAATCATATCTTTTGTTCTACTGATCCTAGAGAGTAGATTTNACAACCGGTTTGAAGGATTTTGTAAACAACCGATTGTTTTTAGATATTTATACAGATCAGTAGAACAAAAGTTAGGATTTTTTTTTAAATGCAATTTTTTGATATTTTTTAGAAACGCCCATCTCTTAGTTACATCGTCNTATTTTTTAGAAACGCCCATCTCTTAGTTACATCGTTTCAAAAAAACTCCAAAAATTTCAATTTTCAAAAAATCATATCTTTTGTTCTACTGATCCTAGAGAGTAGATTTTTTCTACCTCCTATCCTACTTTCTAAACCTTTATCCGAACTTGCAGCACTTTACCTGAAAAAATTTTGTAACTTAAACTTTCTCTACAACAAGAAATAATTAAATGCTTTCTTCGGCGAAAGGGCATGGGCCAATAGTCTCTTCCCTATGAAACATAATTTATGGTATGACCAAAATAACAAAACGCTTTCAAAGTCCGAATTTAGGAGTTTATGCTCATTCCTTTTTTGGTCCTCTTGGTTTTAATTATTATAACTATATAAATGTATTTTATAAATATTTTTAAATTTATTGTAAACGCTGAATATGAACCAGTTTTTGAAAATGAAGGACAATAATTTTATTGTTGAATAAGTCAATCAGAATAAGCGTGTCCCAACTCAGATTCATGGGCTGAGCTGAACTTTTTTAGGATCAGGCTCTTTTTATTTTCGTAGAGCTTTCACGAAGGTTCAGGTTCAGCTCTTCAATAATCTGAGAACCGTTGAGCCGGCGCTCTTAGCCGCAGGCTAAGAGCGCAGGTCTATAAGTCTTTACGTCTATAAGTCTAAGTCTATAAGTCTACAAGTCTTTAAGCCTATCACTTAAAGTTCTGGTGAATACCCATTTTGCGCTTTTGGCAATACAGCGTATTTGGAAATAATACTTTTTCTTGCATTATTTCTAATAAACTCTAAAGGCTAAATTCGTGAGAAATTTGGTTGACAAGCAGTATGCATTAATTTTGTTTCAAACCAACTCACAATGGCCAGAGTTAGTCATGATTTAGTATGAATAAATTATTTCCAACATACATTTCTGAATGTTTATTGCAAAGAATTTCGAAATTCTGTTTGAACGACCCTATTTCCAATAAATCAAAAAAATTTTACCTTGATTTAAAAATTGTAAAAACTTCTTGCAAAAATTTCACACAAAAAAAATTACATCAAATACTTAGCTACATTCTTTGGCAAAATCAATAAGTGAATGAGCACGAGTAAGTGAAATTAGTGTTCAGAAAAATTTGGATCATGCGTAGAGAAAAAAACTAACTGAAAAAATCATCGATAATTTGCTTACCATTTCTTATTTTATTTTATTGTCGCTACACTGAAGCTTTTTATCCAACCAACCCTCTATAAAAATATGCGAGTAAAAAGAAACCGACAAATGCTCGGATGCCCTTTATGATCTAAAAAGCGTTGGCCAAATTGTAAGTCAAGTTTCGAAGGTGCATATTATATTTTACTACAGGTAAATATTCTGTATTTAAACTGAATTTTTTCAAAATACAATCAGGCAATCATTTGCTCTTTAATTTTGAAATTTTTTAAAACTTCGGCTAAGACCCGTTCTCAAGATTAATTTTGGAGATTGTGAAAGGCGTCACCAATGCAACTAGGGAAGTTACTTCTAAGGGAGGATAAAGCAGTAATTAAGGACTCTTTGGGTTTCGTGTCTATATAATATGGGAATTTATTTTTGAAACAATAAAATCATTTGATGGCTAAAATTAGAATTTGCTATTTCGATTAAAAAAAAATTATAAGTTGGGTATTGTGAAAGAAACTGCCATTTTAGGGAAAATATAACCGACTAACCGACGCTCGCTTCGCTCGCACAGCTAGCGCTGCCGCGGGCATTCCATTAAGTAACGAAAGCAGATCAACAAAAAATAGTGCAGCAGATTATAACAAAGGGAAGCAAACGAGGCAACGTCTGTTAGTTGAATGTCGTAATAAATGGTATCTGATATAGCCGTATAATAAATAAAATAAATCATGGTTGAGCGCAGGGTTCGTGATTTTTTTGATTTTTTCGAAAAAATCAAAAAAATCGAATTTTTTTGATAATTATCCGATTTTTACATAATTATCAAAAAAAAATTTGTTTTCGTTAATATGTGTATTTTCGTATAAATTCTGAAAAAGCGAGTTTAAGCCTGTCGATTATTCCATGAAAAATTTTCTTACACCTTTTACACACAAGCCTTTATTATTCTCTTTCTTACTGGAAATAAAGTGATACCAGATAGGAACTTTCGCTCTAGGTATTTTGTTTGGCAATAATTCCACAAACATCAAAAACACAACTAATAAATTCTAATTCTTATGTAGACAATCAAAACGCGACAATATAATTTTTTTCCTTAAGAATTATTCGAAAAGCGACACGAGTGCTACCGACGATAGCCCACCCATAGTCATAAAAGTAATTGATAAGAGAATTGTATTTATTTTAATGAGTTTTGTATGTGAAATATGCAACACGTTGATTGATTTGATCAATAAATCAATCTATATTGTTTCAAGATTGATAATTATCATTGATAATTATCAATGATAATTATCGCCCGATAATTATCACAAACCCTGGTTGAGCGTACTTACGATTTGCCAGCAAAGCCCTGCCCATGCCCAACGTTTGATCAGTAGATAGAGGCTAGGATTTAGTCCCTCTTAAAATGGAAATATGTAGAACAAAATTTATAATTTTTGGCTATTTACAAATTAATAGTTTTGGGCTATTTACAAATAAAGTCTTAATTCGTTACTCAAAAATTCCTTTGTAAACGCAATTGACAGTAACCATCTATAAATTTACCTTGTCTGAGAGATTATAACTTTGACTTTCACGTTACATTTACTCGGGCACCGTCTTTATCTTTACTTCGGCCGTGAATAAACACGGCGAAGATAAAAAAAAAAAAACATTTGACAATGACTGTCCTTGTGATTTGTTCATTGTCAGCGTTTCGAACCAAATCCAGCGCCTTATATTATTTTTAACTTCTTAGAAACCCGGCACCCCACCCGTCGATTCCATCATCCCTTCCACCAACGACAGCATTCTTCCCGTCCATGCTCGCATCCCTCACGTCTCTGCTTGGATACCTCACTTCCTTGCTTGACTCCATCCCGACCTTGCCCGTAACCCTGCCGTGCATGCCCTCATTCCTTTTTCCATGCCCGCATGCCTCCCGTCCGTACTATGCATCTCTGTCGTCCATGACCGCATTCCTTCCGTGCATGCCCTATTCCTCCTGTCCCTGCACGCATTTCTTTTGTACATGTCTACACCCCTTCCACACATGCCCGCATTCCTCCCGTCCCCGTCTCTATTCATCTCCATGCTCGCTCCTTCTCTCTCATTTCTTATCCACATATCCTTTCCATCCCTCTTAGCATTCCTCCAGACCCTGTCAGCATCCCTTCCGTGCATGCCCAAATCGCAAATTCATTAAAAAATATTGAGGTAGTATACCAAGCTAACCCAAAATGTATTGGTTTGTTTGTCAATTTCATCCAAGAAAATCGGATCGGATGCCTGGTTCACCCATAGAACACTTTTAGCTTATGCCTATTTCACTCAAAAATATTTACGTCATTGGCTAAGTAGCATATTGGGATCATACGCCAACTCACCAAATGTATATTGTGTACATATGTCAAATTAATTCAAAGTATATGTGCGGATGTTAAATTCACTCTAAAAATGTGGTATTCTAGGTTCACGCAAAAATTGGTCGCATCGCACTTTCACACTGTGAGATAGTGAAGCATAGCTCCTATAGCCACGGGATAGTGAGCATAGACTCCTATACCCGATTAAAGTCTTTCCCTTTTCTGCCAAGAGATAAGGAGAAGCACAAAATCTTCCCAGCCTCTGCCAAGAGATGAAGAGAAGCACAGATGATGGATCCCCCACCAGCAAAAAAGACTTTGCTGGTGATAACTGGTGGATAATCATCATATAGTCAAGGTTTGAAACAGCATTTTTTCAATCGGCTCTGTAGCACAATTGGTTAGTGCCTTGGGTCCGGAATACCCAAGACGTGGGATCATACCCCACCAGAGACCATATTTTTGGGTTAATCGCTGTTTCAAGCCTTGGCGGGGTAGTCATATCCCGTCAACACAAAGTGTATTGTGGGCGTGTAGAGTATTCATTCAAAGTACATTAGGGTTGTACGCCAAGATCAAGCAAATATATTATGTTAGTATGCCAAGTATACGAACAATACGAAAATATCTTTGCAATTATTTTTTCAAAATTTATCAACGTCGTATACGAAGTTCACCCATAATATAATCCGTTTGTATGCCATGTTCCCTTATTAAATATTTAATACGTTTATCCAAAAAAATTAGGGTCGTATGTCAGGTTCACCCAAATGATATTGGGGTCGAATATCAAATTACCATAAAAATTTGGGGTATACGTTAGCTTAATCCAAAAAATATTGAGTGCAGTATGCTAAATTCACTAAGATATATTTTTATCGTAGGCCAAGTTCACGCAGGTATATTGGGGTTGCATGCCAAGTTTACTCAAAGTATATTGTGTTTTGTATGCCAAGTCATTCAAATATTGTTAGGTGTCGTATGCCAAGTTTACCCGTAAAATATTGGTGTCGTATGCTAAGTTCACCTGTAAAGTTGGAATCGAAAGCCGAGTTCACCATAATATTTAGATTTTATGCCAAGCTTACCCAAAATAATTTTGGGATCAAATGCCAAGTTCAACCAAAAATATTCGAGTCATCTGCCAAGTTCAACCAAAAATATTCGAGTCATCTGCCAAGTTCACCCGAAATTCATTGGGGTCGTATGCGAAGTTTACCAAAAAATATTGGCAAAAAATATTACCCTTACTATAAATCGAACTTCGGACTGATTCACCGAAATTCTTACTCCATAATCACCAGCCAACTGATTTTTTAGACATGAATAGGATTTTAAAACCATTTAAGTTAACTTTATGCAAGTGTGTTAGCAAACTTCACTTTATTATGAAAGATCAGTCGGGTGACAATCTAAGTGTATATAGGTATCCCTATATATGTCTTAATTTTCTAAAAATGCATTAAATAAATCATGTTTTTTTATCATTTTGAAGGAAAAAATTAATCAAACGGCCTGATATCTGCATCAGGACAATGTTGTTTATATTTTTTTGGGAAAAAAAGTAACAACACCCTACCAAGAATCGAACCTCCGACCAAACCCATCAAACTCACTTGCCATAACCACTCAACCATGGCAGTCTGTACTGACTCAGTCATTGTTTTTAAAACTTATAAAAAAAGACTTATAAGTAGAATGAACATGTTCTTCAATACATACCAATGATAATTGAATTAGGTTTACCTATATCTAAATTGCTTACAAGGGAAGTTCGAGGGTCAGGAATCGAGGATTTCAAAATGCTTTTGACCAATCGATTCTACATAAAAAATGATGGAGAAAAAGTGTTTCAGAGGTGGCGGAGATGTTGAGGGGTCGGCCCTAGGGGTCACCAAAGGTCAAATTAATGTGAAATTTAATTTCACCAACTAGGTCGAGTATGGTATCGTTGGAAAGCACTTGTCAAGGAGATTCCAAAAATGTATAAAACTTGACCTTTTTCACCTTTCCATTTTGATATAACAACACCAAGTTGTGCCGCTAACCAAACGAACCAAACATTTCTCAACAGTTTTAACTTTATAAAGTTGAGAGTGAGAAGCAAAATAAGGGTTGTGATAATTATCTCGTTCTTTTGATATTATATTCCGTCTTTTATTTTGTTTGTTCGTTCGTTTAGTCATTTAAATCACATTATCATGAGTAAAATTAACCCAATGAATGTCTTGATATTGCTCAAAAATCATTTTCAACCTCTATCGTATAAATCACCGACGACTTCATCAGAGGAAGTTTTGGCAGACGAATTAAAAGGTAAACTTCAATTGCAATTTTGGGCTAACGAGTTTCAAAGTTTATATAGTACAGCTTAACTACTCATTAATTACTTCTTTCATTCCATATAAGTCAAGAAAAACTGACAAGTTTGATTGATGCTTATAGGTATTATTCAGGCATGTCTGTTGTCAAGAACCTATGAAGTTGAAATAGTACATGATTTGTTAATGGACGGTACTGGAGAAGACATGGATGTGGAAGATATTCGCCTAATGCAATTAGAAGAAGAGGAAGAAGGTAAGGGTGTAATGTACGTAGTAATAAATACTTACTATTTAACATGAATTAAATTAGGGGGGCCGTCTTCTTCTTCATCTGCACAGTCATCTGCACAGTCAACTCCATACACTAGCCCAGACAAAAAACCGGCGGAATTCATCGATATTGGATATAAGCGAAGAGCGGTTGAATATTGGAAAAGCGGGAAAATGTCGTTTGGATCTGTACAAAGCAAGTTCAAGAGGGTCAAACATCAACAAATATTATATGAGTGGGATAAGCAGTTGGCAGTCGGAGGTTCAAACTACGACAAATACTTGCTGATTTGCAACTTTGTTTTGGATTAGTTTCGACGAGCTAAAGCAAAACAAATTATAATTCATGATAATCAGCTTCGCTTATGGGGAGCAAGTAAGGCTCGCGAAATCGGAATGGATAACTTTACCGCTTCCAAGGGTTGGCTTTCCAAATTCAAAACAAAAAACAAAATTGTATCGAGGAAAATCACGAAATTTATTACTCGTGCTTCTTCAGCATCTGCCGGAGAAATTGTGAATTCAGCAACTTCCTTCGTCCAAACTGTACTTCCTCACATACAGAACTACGGGCCACACTGCGTGTTCAACACGGACCAGAGTGGATTTAATCTGGAAGAACGTTGGAAACACAAGGTGCTCGGCACTTTGAGGCGGCGGCGCAAAATCTTTCTTCTATGACGCACAGCTACACAATCCAACCTACAATAAGCGCGTCGGGAAAGCTCCTTTCACCTCTACTGGTAGTGTTGAAGGAAGCAAGTGGCCAACTAGGACCCCGAGTTCAGCAGAGAATTTTTATTGCTGAAAATCTCCACATTATGGCTTCAAAATCTGGCAAAGTTTCAAAGAATATTGTAACAACTTGGTTTTCAAGCATTTTTTTTCCAAATGTGGATTCTCCAGCTACGTTAATTTTGGATTCTTTGACAACTCAAACTAATGAGCAATTGATACACAAAGTTTGTCCACCAAACTTTGAATTTGAGTTTCTCACAATCCCTCCTGGAACAACAAGTATAGCTCAACCACTGGACGTCTTTTTTTTCAGACAATGGAAGAATTTCGTACAAAAAATTTCGGATTATGTCCTTATGACAGAAGTAGATGTTCAACTAGCCCAACGTGACAATATTCTCCATCTCCAATCGCTAGTTCACAATCAGTTCTCTTCTCCACGCTACGAGTCAATGATACGGTATGCGTGGTTCAAGTGTGGGTACCTGGAAGATAGGCAGGCATTTGTTAATCCAGTTAAGTATTGCTTCGACATCGGATATCATCCATGCAGTGCTTGTGGGAATAATAATTTCATTCGTTGTTCCTGGTGCACAAATTACATTTGTTTTGATCATTTCTTCACCGATTACCATTTCCATAATTAACAAAGTACGGTAAAATAATAATTAAATAATAATTAAATAATATTTATGATATTAATAATATTAATAATAATTAATAATAATTAAACACTGTTTATAATTTCGTATACTCAACTAAATATTTTTTATGGATCAAAATAGAAAGGTGAAAAAGGTCAAGTTTTATACATTTTTGGAATCTCCTTGACAAGAGCTTTCCAACGATACCATACTTGACCTAGTTGGTGAAATTAAATTTCACATTAATTTGACCTTTGGTGACCCCTAGGGCCGACCCCTCAACATCTCCGCCGCCTCTGAAACACTTTTTCTCCATCATTTTTTATGTAGAATCGATTGGTCAAAAGCATTTTGAAATCCTCGATTCCTGACCCTCGAACTTCCCTTGTTAGTTTAAGAGAATTTGTGCATCAGACGCGACCAAACACACTGAATTGTAATAGAAGATTATGCGGCGGCACCCAAATTCCGAAATTAGCACATGTATTTTGAATAAAACAAAATAAGAACAGCGTATAGACAAACAATCCTCATGAAAAATGAAAATTGCATAAGGTTTAGACTTTTTTATTTAAAAAAATATGCAGTTTAGAAGAATATATTTTTCTATAAAACTTAACTTCAAATAATTAAAAATAAAGACTGAATACTTTATCGTATTATGCAGACGTTACAAAAAATAACAGTTTATTGAACTAGTTGCTCATATTCTTAGCACAATTTGCTCTCATGATGGTAGAAAATGTACTAAATGCTAGAGAAATGAACCAAAAAATTAATTACAAATTTCCGTTGTAATTCTGCGTTATTATGCATATTAACTTTGTGTCAATCAACTCAATTTTTAGATAATCGCATCAAGAAAAAATCGACAAGATATATTCACGTCTCAATTATTAAACTAAATTAATATAGCTTATACAGTATGTTCCACATTGAAGTTTACTGTGCTTTCTTCGCCTTTTCCCAAAAATGACCAAGGTGATATAATACGCACGTATAATCAAAAAGTGGAGGGAACTTAGCCAACATGCAACAAATCAACAACAGCTAAAAAGTTAGGCAGCGGGTTGGGCAATCAGTATTTATTTCATGTAATCACTAGGTCAACCATTGATTGATTGATCATAGTGATAAGGAAATTGACCAGGATTTCCTGAAAACGTAATAAGATCTTGAAAATAACTCACCGAAGGTTCGTCTTCATAAATTTCTGATAATGAATTTAATTTGTTCTGGACTCTGAAGATTAGTGTATTCATGAAATTCCTTATATTTAGAACTCAACACTGCAGTTTATGGGTAACAATAAGTTTACATAAGAGTGCAAGCTCTTTAAAAATGAGTGCTCAGTTGCATGCATTTCAATTCACGTTACAAACTTTATTCTTAGCCAAAGACAGTGATGGTGCATCACGAACTCTTAAACTGCAGTGGTGAGTTCTGAAGGAAAACTTACATTAATAACCTAATCTTCAGAGTCAAAAATTAATTAAACTCATTATCAGAAATTTATGAAAACGAACCTTCGGTGATTTATTTTCTAGATTTTATTAAGTTTTGAGGTTAAACCAAATCCTGGTCAATTTAATTATCACTATGGATAAATTAATCAATGGTTAACCTGGTGATTACATGAAATAAATACTGATTGCAAACCCTCTTCTTTAAATTCTCAGGTGTTGTCGATTTGTTGCATGTTGGCTAAGTTCGCTCCACTTTCTGATTCTACGGGTACATTAAGTCACCTTAGTCGTTTTTAGGGAAAGGCGAAGAAAACACAGGAAACTTTAATGTGGAACATACTGTATAGCTTATAGCCTATATATTGACCTACTTAAAGATGGTCATAATATCAAATGGATATTAATCAGCTTGTTAGACCAAAGTATTATATAGACATTGCTACATTATTACAATTCACGACTATCTTCCTCTCATTCTCTACACATTGAAAGTGAATTGAATACTTTAGGCCAGGTATAGTAAATTAGCCATAACTTTAAGTTCACATTTGACCACTTAAAAAATATTTTGTCATTAACTCAATGGTTTTATAACTATTCTGGATAAATGTTACATAATTCCCATTGGTAGACGCAAAAATTATTGATAAATTCAACAACTGATTTCATAAAATTGAGTAATCTCCATGGATAAAAGCGATTTATTTAGCTGGAGACGAACGGAATTAGTAGTTTGGATCCGGCGCTACATAACCTTATTTTATTTGACAGTCATCATTGTTATTGTTTAAACTTAAAATAAAATGGATTTAAAATTGTTGCCAATTCTGCTGACGACTATCCTACTACAGTCATTCGAATGTGCTGAATTCATTCCGGCGGGTCGTTTACCTGTGCCAAGGGCTGGACTTCATGCAGTTTACGAGGGTGCAGACTCGATTCTTCTTTTTGGTGGCTTTAGTCTTGAGAATATCCAACCACAAATATTCAGATACAATCTGACAACTGCAGAAGTAAAAGTTCTTGGGCGACTACCAAATGCCACCATGACAGCTGCGGTTGGACAGGATGTCAACGGATCAGATTATATTTTTGGTGGTTGTACAGATATATTCAATAACCCGGTTTCTACAATTTTTAAAATCAACGGAAATGATGTCACTCCATTCGGAAACCTTAGAAGTGCAAGGTGCGGTCATAGTGCTGCTACGGATAATCAAGGACGAGTTTACCTTGTCGGCGGCATTACAACGGACACTAGAAACTACATCGAGTATGATTTCAATACAAGAAGTGACAAAAATGTTGCCGATTTACCAGNTACAACGGACACTAGAAACTACATCGAGTATGATTTCAATACAAGAAGTGACAAAAATGTTGCCGATTTACCAGACACTCCTGAAGTTACGATTGCATACACGTCTTCGGTGTGGATAGATGGATCGATATATACATTTGGGATTGCTGGTGCGAGAGATAGCAATGTACTCATGTTTACTCCATCTACAGGAAATATTGAATTATTGGAAGCAAAATGTCAATGCTTTATGTCCGCAGCATTTGATGTAAAAGGCGAAGTGTACATAATTGGTTCAGATTCAANAGCAAAATGTCAATGCTTTATGTCCGCAGCATTTGATGTAAAAGGCGAAGTGTACATAATTGGTTCAGATTCAACTGCCACAGTTAATATCCATAAGTTTAACATAATTTCAAGACAGATGGAAAATATTAAACTTGTAAATCCACCANCTGCCACAGTTAATATCCATAAGTTTAACATAATTTCAAGACAGATGGAAAATATTAAACTTGTAAATCCACCACAGAGAATTATGGTTGCCCCAATTTATATTCCATACCTCAATAGAATTTATATATTCGGTGGATATGACTTAGGATTTACTATTTTTGACGATGTATTATANATTCCATACCTCAATAGAATTTATATATTCGGTGGATATGACTTAGGATTTACTATTTTTGACGATGTATTATACTTGCAGCTGTAATCATAACGTAAATCATGTTTTGAGAATTGCTAGGAAAACATACTTAAATGAATCCTTACAAAAATAAAGGCAATCCATGAACAGTCAACGACGCTATGAAAGTTTTTGTTCGAGCAGGTAAAAATAATTCACTTAACCTCTTACGTCAATTTATACAGGTCTGTGAATTACTTGATTTCCAGTTGATGAAACTCAATTTCCCTGAAACAGCAAAAGCATTTGTTTTACAAAAAAGCTATCTATAAACATTATGAACTTCAACTTATTGTGAACTTCAAAGATTTTTTTTTGTAGAAAGGTGACGAAATCAAGTAATGTTTGGTACTTTCTTCAGTGGCTATTAGTTTTCATAATTTTGATTTTGTTACGTATTTTGTTATGCTTGGTATATTATTCGATATTTACATTTTTTGTTTGATTCTTTACGGAAAACTTGTCACTCAATTTTAACAAAATATTCTCAACTTCAATCATTTTTACAATCGAAATGTTCCAACGTTGTTTTAAATTGTACTCGACATATTCGCATTCGATTGTAACTTTTTCAACCATATTGCTTTCGAGCATATATCACATGAAATCGTTCTATAAAACCTACATATACACAATATCAAAATTTAAGTTACTCATCCTTCCTTTAGGACTTCCACGTTTTTAAATAAATTCTTGCTACTAATTTTGTCACTTCAACTAGTCAATTTGCAAAATTTTTGATTGCTAAAATGAATAAAGTAAACAAACGAAATTTTTCGTTATCCGAGAAGTTGAATGAAATGGATCTTGCTAAATATGCAATCACAGGACAAAATTCTACAACTGAATGTCAATAGATGTAAATTAGACACTTTGAAGGATTTGGTTTCAAATGCCAATGATCTGCACCTGTATGTGTTACTCTCCATTCCTATTCAATTAACTGATGGATTTAGCTTTGACAATTTACAATTTTGTTCGAAAACGAGTACTTACAATTCCTACCATCGCACAGAAGTAGAATCATTGAAAAAAGTGGCCAAAAACATCAAACAAAATATTCAACTTACTTCAGCATAACCATACTAAATTAGGTACGATTAAGCGTATTTCCTGCTGCAACGCTGATTTGAATCGTTTTTCACCACGGATAGTGTGTTCGTAGAGTGGTTATGAAATTTACGGTGTCATCTGCCTTTTACACGTTCTAAGAAATGGGATGTTGTCAGCAAAATTTTAGTTATACAAGTCTGCTTTTGTTTATGTGTATACGAACAGTAAGAAATAGAATAGATTTATACAACAAGAAATTACAACAAGAAAACGCTGAATTTTTAGATGAAAATAGAATTTTTGAAGAAAATAGAATATGCTGTACGCAAAATGTTGCTAAAAAAATTTTTTTTTTCTTGAAATTTATTATGACAGCAGATTGTGATACAATGTTTGCTAGCGCAAGGTATTTGTAGTTGCCGATGAAAATGAAGGTAGATGCCAAAAAAATTAATATAAATTTTGTGTTCTTATGACGCTTAAATTTTTGCGAAACTATTAGTAATAAGTAGTGTTCCGCATGGCTCTGGCTCTATGGCTCTGGCTCTGGCACTGGCTTGAGCTGGCTTACAAAAATTTCTGAGCGAGAGCTAGTGCATAGCTCTGGCTCATGTAGTAATTTTGAGCTAGCTCAACGAAACTTGTGAGCGATGGCTCAATGGCTCAACTTTTCCACTAAATTCTTCCACTTTCCCTGTAATTTTTTTATTTTTTTTATTCTAAATCATCACTTTTTTTTTTAATTTTCAGAATTTCGCTATTTTAGAAAGAATCAGTAGTATTCTGATTATGGTTGATTTTATTATAAATTCTGTGGAAAATCAATATACGACGCATTGTCTTGACTTTGTCAATTGAAAAGTTAAAAATTGTGGCAGAATTGGCGTGATTCCGCAGAAATATTCAGTTACTTAATATAAAATAATCATAGAAAAATAATCACTCTCAGCAACTGTGAGCTTAAAAAATTTGCACTAATTTGCACTTTTTAATTTTTTTTTGTGCACACAGTCAGGCTCAGCTGAATTTCGGGAAACATTCTACATTGAAGATTAAAATCATTTGGACATTAGTTGACAAACAATTAGACCCTAACTAAAACTTTGTAATGGAAATGATAAATCAATTTCAAATTCAAACATTGTAGCTATAACGCGAATGGACTTTGGACACGTCGAAGATCATTTATTATCATTTTCAGGGATTCATATTTTCTGTATTATAGCGGTATATGAAAGAACAGAAGAATCCCGTCCGACGTAAAGTTAACCGTTTGTATGTTGTAACGTTGAAACACTTAAGTTTGACTTATGATTCCATAAAACCCCTTGGTACAACAATTAACATCATATTATCGTTTTTGGTTTTGGTTATTATTCTGTTGATTTCGACTATGGCATTTCTCATTGAGGTAGTTGGCATTATTTTTATACATTAGTTAATTTAAATGAGTAAAAATAAGTGTTGTATATATATAAAAATTTTGCTAAGTTATATCAGTATAAACCTCCATCGTGTAAATGAATCTAAAATGATAGATCGCTATCCAAAGATAGCGACCTTCTACATTAAAGATTACAGGAGCAGACATTTCTGTTATGACGGTTAGGAGATATGCTTAACTTTAGTTTCACTATATTTATTACTATGTTTCTGATGATATATTACAGCTGATTACGTTTTAATAGTTATAAAATTATGTGGCAAAAATATTGATGAAGAAGTATACCCTTGTACAGCATCATTATGCCGATTAATAAAAATTTTTATCGAACACTAGCTGCTGTATACGAACACGGTCTTTAAGATACAGTTATGTTAAAAAACATTCGAGTTTAGGCGTCATATTTTTAAAAACAGTTACAAGACAAATCTGGTTTAATATATAAGCTATTCCAATTCGTATTAGAGCAAACGGTTATGTCTTATCACTAGAAGAAAATCACGTAGCTAGATGAATATACAATGTTTAAGTAAGTAATCTAAGCTACTTTAAATGATTTAATTTTTAGTATGAGCATTATTGGAAATTGTGCTGTCATCTCAAAATTTTTACACCGAGTAAAATTTTTTGCTATTTATGTGTGATGTATCCAGAGGAGGAGAGTCCCTTTTTAAGTGAAATTTTTATTTATTCCTTGCGTCTTTGTAGCAACTTCCTGTGATGATACAAAGGGATTTTGCGATTACTTGTTCAAATTGGCTGTTACAATTGGATTCTTTGCTAGGATACTTCAATCAATATACTTGGATGTTACAATAGGGTGCTACATTAGGCATTTTAACTGGGACGAAAAAAGTACAATACTGTGAATTGAAAAAAATATTATCCAAGTTTTAGTCGGAAATCGTATTTAGATTTAATAAATTTTCATATACTTCAACGATTCATTAATAAAAACTATTACCTACTATTTACATCTGTAATATTGTTTATCAACTAACACTAGAAGAAAATATAGACGGAAAAAGCACTAAACATGCACGTTTCTAAAATTGTAATGAAACTTTTAAATCAGTTGTAGGTTTATCATAGCCATAGTTATTCAAAAACAAAAGTGAAATATCACGCATGCAATCAACCCTTATCGGACAGATTCTCGACAGAAACAATCGCTGTGCTTACATGGCTTTTGCAGTTAAAACTTTCATCATGTGTACTTATTTATGCGGGACCCTGTACTTATTTACACAGCAAAAAGATTATAGAAATATTGACACTCTCTACGATGCAGTCTGGAACAACTGAACGTGTAATTACTTACTCAGGTATCAAATAAGAAAGCTTATTTTATGTTTTCGCGTGCTAATTTATGTGTAAATTATTAAACAGAATTTGAATTCTGGAAAATATAGACAGGAAATTTCATTAACGAATTTTTTGAATTAGTCTTTTGATGATTTGATTATGTATAGCAATCATTAATTTTATGAGGTATATCACTGATTACTTTTCACTCACCAATGAACGCTTAAGTCCTAGCCTTAGCGTAACTATTTACACATGTGTAAAAATCTACACAGCAAGTTGATTGTGTAAATATTTACATTCCCTGTGCATTATTGACACTTTCAATGATATAACAAACTTAATGAATAAAGATCAAATTTATTAATAATGAAAAGCAATTGCTCAGTCGATTGTGTGTATAAATTTGCACAGTGATAGGATACACTGCGCAACCTGTTTTTTTCTCATGTTAATTCATGTGTAAATATTTAGACAGGGATAGGATTAGAGTATAATTTACTCGGCTAACGTTTTCTGATAACTTCTGGAAGATTTTCTGCTTCCAGGCTTCGACAAACTTTGGCTAGACGTGCAGTTGCGTAGCGAAAATTGGTCAAGGTATATGTTGTCGCCCGAGGTAGTCCATAATGTATTTTTTCTCCGTAAAACGGAAAAGCCCAAGTATGTGTAATTAATTACACATGAATAGGATAATCAGAGATATAGCTGTGCCAGCTTGATACCTATTATGTATTGTTTCCGAGTAATTAATATTACAATTATCTCTATAATTTTTTTTTATCTTAAAACCATTTTCATGATTTTAGTGAAACTGTACACACTGGGCAGATAGATAATGAAGTCAAAGTCCAAAAACAACTTAAAAATATTGTTTTATCATTCTGTTTATGAGGAAATGTGGTCAGAATTATGTAGACAAAGTGAAATTCTCAACAGGTAAAGACTGCAACAAAATTTGTTCACGTGCATATTACTTATATCGGTTATGGCATAAATAGTGGGGTACAACACTAAATTCATTTAACTAAAGCGTTTGTTCCTCTTGTTTACTTGCCAAGGAATGTTCAAATTAACAATACTGGGAATTGTAATAGCGGTAGTAGGAGTATTATACTACAACAGTCGCAATCAGATTGTACCTGGACCGATTGTATTAACTAAAAATGGCCCAGTTCAAGGAAAGGTATCCAAAACAAGAGACGGGAAAAATATGTACGAGTATTCTAGTATTCCTTACGCAAAACCTCCAATTGGTGACCTACGCTATGAAGTAAGTCTTTCAAATTTTTGCTAAACCAAACTGATTAGGTTTAGGTTATATGTTTTGCTTAATAATGATAATGCTTTCTACTTCTAATTAGCCACCACAGTCATTGGAATCAACATGGACGGAAGTACGAGATGCAACTAAACCTGCATCCTCGTGTGTACAGATAAATTTTCTGTTGAATATAAAGATGGGACATGAAGACTGTCTTTACCTCAACATCTTTACTCCAAGTACAAATGTAATCAAATTTATCTCTTCCTTGTTTCCGATTACATTTAAAGCAAAATAATTATTTTGACAACTATCTATTAGCCTGATTCAATGGGGAAATTGAGACCGACTTTTGTATGGTTGCATGGAGGAGCTTTTTTATTTGGTTCAGCAGATATGTACAGAGGAAATTATTTAGTAGACGAAGACGTTGTCCTAGTTACCATAGGCTACCGGTTAGCTTCGTTAGGTAAAAATTTACATAATATAACTTTGTAAGTTATTATCCAAATTACTCAACCTTATAAGAATTATAATTTAGGCTTCTTGAATACTGGTGATAATGTCGTAAATGGCAACATGGGACTTAAAGATCAGACCATGGCGTTAAGGTGGATCAAGGAAAATATTGCCAACTTTGGAGGAGACCCCAATAATGTTGTGCTTGCTGGGGAATCTGCTGGAAGTGCCTGTGTACATTACCACCTTCTATCATCAATGTCAAAAGGTAACTAGTCACCAAAATATGTTCTTCTTGCTAATGAGGATCATTCTGTTGTGTTTCGTAGGATTGTTTGCGAAAGCGATTGCGCTGAGTGGTGTTGGTAAGAATAATTTGAAGTTAGAGAAGTTAGAAGTAATTTGAAATTTTTGACAATTTTGTGTTTGACTTCACTAGCTATAAGTTCTTGGGCAATCAAAATAAATTCAACAGAACAGGCTAAACGGTATGGTAAAAATGTAGGTTGTCCTACTGAAACTAGTCAGGAAATGATTGACTGTTTAAAACGAGCTTCTCCAGAACAACTTCTGGAAGGTCATAAGGAAATTATGGTGAGTTGAAGGAAATTAAATAAAAAATAAAAATCCTTATCATAAAATTTCATTATTACAGGAAAACTTGAAACATCCAGATGCATTTTTTGCTCCCACTATTGAAACGACCAAGGACGACAATACATTTGTTGTCGAACATCCAATGGATTCACTTCGCAAAGGTCGTTTTGATGGAATCCCGGTAATTCTTGGATACAACTCACACGAAGGACTCCTCAATGCTCCACGTACTACTTATACTCTTACACATAATCACTAACCAAAGCATTGTTTAAAAAAAATTTCACATGAATCACCAGGTATAGTCAGAGATGACATACTTCTGGAAAAGTTTAATCAAGACTTCAACAAAAATATGGCTAACTTTCTCATGATTCCTAATAATGATCGAGAGAAAATTAATAACACTCTGACTAAAGCAAGAGACTTTTATTTTGGGAAAGGAGAACCAGTAAATTCATCCAAAAAATTTGAAAATTATACTAATATTGCTACAGGTAAATCATTATTTTCATAAATCTTTATAATTTTATAACCTATAACGATAATTTTAACAAATTGTTATGATTGCCTCATATTCCAGATTATCTATTTGCCAATGATCTCTATAAAACTGCAAATGTGCTTCATTCACAAGTCTCTCCAGTTTACCTTTACTACTACAAATTCAAGGGCCAATTTACTCTAGCAAATATATTGTTAGCAATCAAAGGGAAATATCCTCTGCCGGTTGAATTTTTCATATTCAAAGTCAAAAATTGGTTTCGACAAACAATTCTTGGAGAGGATGACCTTCACTATGGTGGGAAAATTTTTTCTACTCTTGCATAATCAACTTGAACAATTAGCAACATAATAAATCGCTGTTTTTTTTTCCAGGTGCATGCCATGGAGTAAGCATATCGTCTTTGATATATTCAACTTAACATCAAGCAATATTTTTTAAGTATGTGTAACTTATATAAAGCTCTAATATTTTTTTTATATTTTAGGATGAATTAGCTCTACTGTTTAAGATGGAAGGAATATATGACGTTGGAACTTCACATGTAGATTATGAAATGTCTAAGAAATTAGTTAAACTATGGGCAACATTTGCACGTGGAGGTCAACCAATGAAATTTCGCGGCATGGAATGGGAGCCAATACAGAAAAATAAAGAACTCAAATATATAATACTTGATACAGAAAGCAAGATGGTGACACAACCTCATAAGGACAGAATTAATTTCTGGAATACAATTCAATCATCCACTTAGCATTGATACTAAGGATCTAATTAATTTTGACATCACCTTGGAGAACCTAATTGTTGCATAAAGCTTTGTCTTCTTAATTAACCTGATTCTTGCTCCTATGGGTTTTTGCGAGTCGATTCATTTGATGACTCNAGATGGTGACACAACCTCATAAGGACAGAATTAATTTCTGGAATACAATTCAATCATCCACTTAGCATTGATACTTAGGATGTAATTAATTTTGACATCACCTTAGAGAACCTAATTTTGCATAAAGCTTTGTCTTCTTAATTAACCTGATTCTTGCTCCTATGGGTTTTTGCGAGTCGATTCATTTGATGACTTAGACTCCTTTGCGATTGGGAGTCAGATTCATGACTCATGAATCTTATGAGTTGATTCCTAGAATTGAGTCATGACTATTTTCCAACATACGCAAATGAGCATGTCGGACTTATTTTCCTTATTTTTTTCAGCTACTTTCATATTTATTAAATAAAAAATTTTCATTTCAGATACTGTATTTCTCGGTTTAAATCCCCTGGGGAATTATTGTTTCAAACCGGGCAAAAGGTATGGAATANCAAATGAGCATGTCGGACTTATTTTCCTTATTTTTTTCAGCTACTTTCATATTTATTAAATAAAAAATTTTCATTTCAGATACTGTATTTCTCGGTTTAAATCCCCTGGGGAATTATTATTTCAAACCGGGCAAAAGGTGGGGAATAATTTCGAAAGGGGAATTATTTCGAGGTGGGGAGTTATTAATTGGAAGTGAAAATTTTGCTTCTTTTATAGTTGTTTACTTCCTATAAGAGGTAAAAAAGTACAAATAATGGAATTTTCTTATCCATGTCAGGGATATCTGATACTTTATTAGCTTTTTTGTCGTTTTGATATGTTTGTCGCTTTCTAAATTTTTAATTTTCTCTTNCAGGGATATCTGATACTTTATTAGCTTTTTTGTCGTTTTGATATGTTTGTCGCTTTCTAAATTTTTAATTTTCTCCTTTCAGATAAGTATACATAAAATTGTTTCTAATTTCGCGCCCGATGAGACTTTTAATAATTCCTCATGGAGATTTATTTCGAGGTGGGGAATTATTATTTCGAACTAGCCAAAAGGTGGAAAATTATTTCGAGGTGGGGAATTAAATCGAGAAATACGGTAGTCTCTNGATACTTTATTAGCTTTTTTGTCGTTTTGATATGTTTGTCGCTTTCTAAATTTTTAATTTTCTCTTTTCAGATAATTTTACATAAAATTGTTTCTAATTTCGCGCCCGATGAGACTTTTAATAATTCCTCATGGGGATTTATTTCGAGGTGGGGAATTATTATTTCGAACTAGCCAAAAGGTGGAAAATTATTTCGAGGTGGGGAATTAAATCGAGAAATACGGTAGTCTCTGATTTTCCACATTTTGACTTACGTGACTCCGGAATCTGAGTCATGACTGATCAAGAGTCAACTATAAAAAATTAAAGAGTCCATACCATAGCTCTGAGAATCGACTCCCAAAGTTTAACTCTGAGGGTCAGAGTCATGACTCGCAGAGTCAGTGATTCTGACTCATGCCAAACTAAGGTCATGGAGGACACCACTGAAAAGGCAGCTAAAATTTGTACCAGTATGTGTGAAAATTAACCTTTGATTTTCTTAGTGTGATGCGTAGGAAGACTCAATTCCTATTCGGACATACAAGTATGTATGCAGATAGTAAGTCAGATGTCGGCTAAATAAATACAACAATGTAGAAAATTTCCAGCCCTATAAGTTATTACATCACCCGCCTTGCAATTAAGAATTTACCCATGTATACATATTTCTTAGTATCAGCCTACAGAGTAATTTTTGGGGAATGGTAATGGAGGGAACAATCGGGGATTATTTGTTGCCCAAAAATTGTTGTAAATAATCATCAGAGATCAATCGATCTATACTCAACCCTATCATTATTGGGATGTGAGAATTCATGTAAATTGGCCGAATAGTGCATTATAGTCGATATAGAATTCATCGCGAGTCATAATTGAGTGAGTTTTGAACAAATCACTAGTTCGAAATTGTAAGAATTTATGTTTCTATATGTCTATATGTCTATATGACATGGTCCAATGTCAAAACTTACTCTTACTGAATTGGATATCGGGGTATTACTTGTCAATTTTAAGAACAATTATAGACAACGTACATGTTGATGATATTTATTCTCAGCAGTGATATACAGAGCTTTGGACAATTACACAAAGTTAATTTTATTNATATATTAAATATATTTATATATATTAATTAGATTTATATATTATTTTAAATAAAGGTAATTTTAAAGACAATTTAAATTAATTCAAACCCAGTGTACTCGCAATTCTCTCATTGTGTTAACAATAAAGCAATGTTCTAGCACCGCATTTTACCGCTACTTGAATATCGATAGGTAACATAATGCAAAATTTTTGGTAATCAATCGAAGCCGACTTGGATGTAAACTAAACTTCAAACGCACTAGCATAATATTTCTGCTACTGAGTATCACCAATATCGCTATTAAAACACAAAATTCACCGTAATTAATTCTAAGTGATGAAGATGGGAAATAAATGTCAAAATACTACTTGAGCATGTGATAACAGAATATTTGAACTATATGGGTATCGGCAATATCGATAGTAGAATTAAAAATTTGTTATAATCAATCCAAACAGGATTAGATAGAAAGTAAATGGAAAAATACTAGTTAAGCATGTGATAGCAAACAATATTTATATATACAAAATTTGACTCCATCTCATGCTTAATCTCAGGCTTAAACAATGTTTTGAAATTGAATACTGCTAATTTTACATTTAATACCGATATTGCCTATACTCATGTACCTGAAATATTATGTTTTATTTCATGCTTAATTACTATTGCGCCATTTTTTTCATTCGATCCACATTGGATTGATTATTGGAAATTTTATATTTTACTAACGATATTGCCGATAGTCAAATAGCAGAAAATCTAAACTATTACATGCTTAATTACTATTTTGCCATTTACTTTCCATCCTATCCACATTGGATTGATTCCAACGAAATTTATATTTTACTACCGATATTGCCGATGTAGCAGAAATATTGAATGTTATCACACGTCCAACTCCTATTTTCCATTTGCTTTCCATCGACACCACTTTGAATTAATTGCGGCAATTTTTGCTTTTTAATGACTATATTGCTTGCACTCAAGTAGCGGAAATATTGTGCTAGCAAATGCATAGTTACGATCTTATAATCATATTTACATCCAAACCAATTTCAACTTGTTGCCACAAATTTTGCATTAAGCTGCCAAAATTATCGTTATACAGGTAGCGGTAAAATTNATCCACACCACTTTGAATTAATTGCGGCAATTTTTGCTTTTTAATGACTATATTGCTTGCACTCAAGTAGCGGAACTATTGTGCTAGCAAATGCATAATTACGATCTTATAATCATATTTACATCCAAACCAATTTCAACTTGTTGCCACAAATTTTGCATTATGCTGCCAAAATTATCGTTATACAGGTAGCGGTAAAATCAGTTGATAACTTCTACATTATTTTTAACAAAAATATTGAGTAACGAATACCTTGGATTAGTATTAATTTCAATTGTGATTATTAAAATTGAGCCAACTTATGCTTCAATTACTTAAAATTGCCGGCATAATGCATTCCATTGCAATTACAGCGCTTCAAAAGTAATTCAATTACCATTACGTAATATCTATTTGAAGTAACTAATTCAAAGTACTTTTAATTTGTCCGATGTCTGATCAATTATTAGTAATTGACAATTTGAGTTTTGTAAGTGAAAATTATATTAATGTCTATGTCCATGTTTCACACACTGTTTTCATAACATGATNTACGTAATATCTATTTGAAGTAACTAATTCAAAGTACTTTTAATTTGTCCGATGTCTGATCAATTATTAGTAATTAACAATTTGAGTTTTGTAAGTGAGAATTATATTAATGTCTATGTCCATGTTTCACACACTGTTTTCATAACACGATGCGAATTGTGGAAATGAGTGGTGGTTTAAGAGTATCGGTGGGTCGTACGATTCCTGCTAAGAGTATACCGACTAGGTTACTTTTAATTATTCTCTTTTGGGTTTAGAAAGTTTGACTCAACAAAAAATTCTGCTTATTGGGGGAAATTCGGGAAAATATTAATATTAATCTCCAATAAAAAGGTCGTGGGGGTAAAAGTTTTTTATGTTCAACAAGAACAATGTAGTTAAGCGTGAAATTTTGATTCTCTGCCGATGGAGCAATTCTGATATTGGAGCGACTAAACTCCTATTCGATAGGGATATATTGGCCATTACCACTTCCAAAAAATCCTCACAAAACTGCAACATAAAACAGTGCTAGACATTTCTGGCTNATATATTGGCCATTACCACTTCCAAAAAATCCTCACAAAACTGCAACATAAAACAGTGCTAGACATTTCTGGCTATCCTTCTTCAACACATATAAACTCATATTCTCCAAAAATATTTGTTTCAAAAACCGTATTGCTGGCAACTTGTGTAATTCATTGCGCAAAAATTAATTTACTATAATACATACTTTTCAATAACTGCAGCATTTATGATCGAAACTAAATGGAATTTTCCAGAAAGTAGCTCAAAAAACTATTAGCAATAGCTTGAGCTACATCAATTTGACAGACGCAATACGCGTTAACTGGATGGCTGAAATCTAAAACAAATAGTGAATGACATATATCCTATTACTATGGTGCAAGGGGTGATACGTACAAACAGATTATACTGATTATGAATTATTCAAAGTTTTATTTATANTGAAGGATTTCCTATTTATAAAAGGGAACTACAATTGAATTTCTCTTCTAGGTGAAAATGAGAGATAATGAAATTGTACACTAGACATATGCAATTATTTTAATTTATTTAATTTTGGCCTGTAGGGTATCTGCGATGATCTGGCAAAGTGTCGCCGAAATTCTGAAACGAATTGGTTCCTCGGTCCTGGAGAATAATTTATAAAAGTGAATGCATCCAGTCAAAAGCTGACACAATGGAAATGGGAATAATCCATGCTTTTATTGTTAAGTTAATAATTTCTTCAAAACCTGTCAACCAATTCCATTGGAACCCTCAGTGCAAACCAATCAGTTCCTGTTCAGGTCCCTGAAAAGATACATAACCCTGAAACTTGAAACTTATAGTTTTCAGCAACCTGAACCTTTACTTAATTTTTTATACCCAGTTACTTGAACAACCTAACCTGATTCAAGTCCTGGTCCATCTTCTGCTAGAACCTGAACCCGAAACCTACTTCGAAAATTGATTGAAACCATCTCAAGTTCCAGTGAATTTCAACAAATATGGACGTATTAAATTAAATTGATCAAAGGTATCCTAAAGTAGGAAATATAAATTTTACTTGAGTAACTTTGAACTGAATATTTGTATCTAAACTATAAACTATGTGAACAGTGTTGGCTGGTTTAGCAAACTTACAGACTGAAGAAATAGTAAAACATAACATTAGAAAACACGGTTATAAGGAATCATATTAAAAAGTTTCATATCTATTTCTAAGACTTGGGTCCTGATTAATATTTGTTCCAATTTTTTTACGTTTCCACACAAATAAAATTGCTGCTACCATAGTGCCCGCTAGTACAAGCAGCATCAATGTAGTTGTAATCGACCATCCTTCTACAATGTACAAAACGAAAATACTATTTACAACTCTGATTCAAAATATAATAAGAATTTGATCTTATTACCCCAACCTTGAAACCATTGACTGGAGTCTTCTTGTATAAATGTAATTGCACTTTTTGACAAAATTGGCACATTGGACGTGTCCTGACATTCACTCTCCCAATTCGTTGGTATATATTGACTAGAAATTTGTTCTAACTTGGACAGATAACAAGGAGTTCCACACTCCTTAATTTCCAAAAGATATGGTATTTTAGTTGTATCATTCCTATAGTAAACCTTGAATTTATGAGCAAAATGAGAGAAATTTAAAATTTTTTACTAAAATCATTCAATTCATTTAATAAATTAATACCTCAACTATAAAGTCTGGATGACTGGAATTCTTATGAAGTTCAATCATAAGAGCAGAGGCAAATGGAGGGATATTACTATCATATATTCCCCAGGGAACTAGGACATTTGTAATAGTTGAGTCATGGGCTGAAAAAAATCGCATTTTTCGAAATGGCTCCTGGTCTTGAAATGCAGAGTCAGTTGGTGTTAAGTCTTCCGGTGCTAGTGCACTTATTTTGAAATTTTTAATCAACTTTTCTATCATAGGACCAGCTCTTAGTCTTTTCATTTCATCTGTTTGTATTTTCCATTCAAAAGTGAGTGCTTTCAAATCGTCAAGTTTTGCAACAACTTCATCCGTAGCCCAATCAGGCAGTGTATAGTTACCAAATTTCTAGTTTGTGTAAATAAAGTAAGTTATCAAATAGAAAGATACAACCTTCCCGGTTTAAATATAAGCCGTGTTTGAACAACAAAAAAAAAATTCTCAAAAAAGCAAACTAATATAAGTATTCTGAGCCGCAGATTAAATTGCATAAAAACATAAAGTATAGTTATTGTTTCTTCCAATAGTCTATTTCTCCTTAGTTTGAGAGAGAAAAAAATTTTTTTCAACTAACAGGAGCTATATTTAAAACTGATTGTATATATTTCTTTACCTCTGTTAGAAGAGCATCTTGTACTTGGATCAATTGATAAAAGTCTGGTTTGTCATCATACCCTGCATTTTCTGATATAAAGTTTAGAAATTTTGTATTTTTTATGGAGTACTGTTGAGTAGTCGGGAGATAGACATCACGCAACAGTGAAAGGTATCGTGGACAATTTGCGTCATTATTAAGAAACTGAAATTTATTAATTAAAAGTTAGATATTTGAATACAAAATATGAAAAACCTTTAACAACAACTTACATTGTCACTATAAGAAGGAATCGTGTGAATAGGGACAGGTTGCCAGATAGGTTCAAGAATTCCTGATTCTGTTACAATGGAAAGAATTTTATATAACCCTGCCATATTTCCTTCGGCACTTTGGATAGCTCTGTCTAAATCTGAACTTTCACACTGAAAGTCAAATCTCGAGTATTTCTGTGGCAAAAATCCATCATATCGGTTACGTAGGTATCTTCCAAGTTCCAATTGCTGGTGCAAACCAACCTGAATTAAATTGAAGTGAAGCAAAATTAGCCCATGCCATAATGATTACAAAATAAACCGAAACTGTAAATTTTTTTATTCGAGTAGAAACGATATAAGATCGCGTGTCTAGATTTGTCGGCTAATAAATACCTACAATGCAATTTCCAAAAAGCTTTATTTAAATAAAATTAATATCAATTTTTGATTCCTTACATTTTTGCATATAACTAAAAATTACGCGACTTGTTCATTGCAATTGATTGTTAACTTTATCAAATCCTTTTCTTGAAACAACATCAACTTCCGACATAGTTAAAATGAAGTATAAACACAGGAAATGCTTTGGAAATGTAAATGTTCTCAGCTTACGCAAAAATGAAATGAGAAAAAATTTTCTTTCTGGAAAGTGAGAAGTTATTATTAATAATAACTGAGAGGTAATACTTAGTGATGCAACCGTTCGTTTCGTTTCGTTTTTCAGAACAAACGGAAACGAAACGAAACGAATTAGATAGACACGAAAACGAAACGGTATAAATGTAGGCAAAAACGAAACGAACCGAAACGAAACGAAAAACGGTTTAAAAATTAGGCTGAGCAAATCAATTTATTACTGCAAAATAATTATAAATATAGGTTGCATTGATTCATAATCTATTGGTTGAATCTTACTCTGCGTCGCAAGTCACGAAGTAATTAATTTTTAGAATAATTACCGATAGTAGGTTTAGACAAAAAAACTAGTTAATTGAATGTTTTAGTAAATGAACAAGAATGTTGATTTCGAAACATTTGTGGAATCCGGGTAAGTAATACATCGATCCACCAAAAATCTAGCGTCGATTACGGATCTGATACACATTGTTAATAGTAAAGCAAACTTTTGTATAAATTTTAAAAATTAGTGCAATAAAGTTAGCATATGACTTATTAGCTAAAGGTACCTATTTAGATTTGAACGAATACGACGTCAATCTATCCATAATCTTGTCTAGATTGTGGATATGACATGTACCTTATGCTGCATTAAACTTATCAAACTTGAAATTACTGTAGTTCCATGCTCCTTGCTAAAAAAGGAATTCGCTAAATATTTTTTTGTAATAAATTACAATTTTGAATTCAATGGTTAAAAAGTTACAATTTGGCATGTTCCGAATATCCTACACTAAAATTCTGCAGGATTGGCTCATCTCTGGAAACTTGATAACTTTAGGTGTCTGCGCATATAATTTTCTAGAAAGTGTTTTCAGAAATTTCAAGAAATGAATCAATAATTTTATTAATATTAACAAATGAGCGCCGAAAAAGTNGCGCCAAAAAAGTCAAAGCGCTACACGTGGTGTTATTAGATGAGTCAAAGTGCTGCACGTTTGCTTGAGAAGTGTCACAAACCGCGTCTTTTTTTTTGATTAAAATTATATGGAAGAGCAGTTTCTGTAAGCAAATTTGTCGGATATCAGATATCGGGCAACCAGGTATTGCCGGATACCTGATATCCGGCATGCCTGCTGGATATGTATTGTAAAACTTACTCAAATTCGGTATATTTAGATGTATTGCTTACTCAGATTCTACAAATCGAAAAAAACAGTTTTGTTTATATTTTTATCATTAACTCCAACGTTTAATGAAATATTTGTCTAAATCTTCTATCGTTAATTATTTCTAAAATTAATTACCTCGTGACTCGTGACTAGTGTTCCGCATGGCTCTGGTTCATGAGCTGGCTCAAGGGCTCTGGCTCTGGCTCTGTCTCGAGCTGGCTCACAAAAATTTCTGAGCCAAAGCCAGTGCATAGCTCTGGGTCATGTAGTAATTTTGAGCCAGAGCCATGGCTTATAAGCCAGCTCAACGAAACTTGTGAGCCATGGCTCAACTTTTTCCTTAAATTCTTCCACTTTTCCCTAATTTTTCAATTTTTTCTTCGAAATCATCACTTTTTTTTTTAATTTTCGGAATTTTTGGTCACTGAAAGTCAATTTGCCTTTAGCCAGTTCATAATTATGATTTGTGTTTGCTTATTCTCATTAGGTCATTCTCACTTTTAGCAAAATGTGCATATTAATGGGGAAAAAAAACTTTGTTATGTTGAGCCATGGATCTGGCTCATGAGCCAGCTCAACAAAAGTGCGGAGCCAGAGCTATGGCTCATGAACTGGCTCACCCGACAGGTGAGCCATGAGTCATGGCTCATTGAGCCAGTGGCTCTGGCTCACCCCAAAAGCTGAGCCATTCGGAACACTACTCGTGACCCTGAGTAAGGTTCAACCAATATTGAATCTTTTGAAAACAAAATCCTTCCCCAATCCCATATCCTCATTTTGTCCAACGAAAAATAGCAGCTAGGCGGATGTCTTCGAAACATAAATAAACCTCTACTGGCGGAATAAATGGAAGTATAAAAAGTGTACGAAAGATATATCAAGTCAAGTTTTACAAGTTTTACTTTATAAGAAATTTCAAATTTTTTTAAAGCCAAGATTACTTTGTAGCACACCAACGTGACCGTTTTCCGTTTCGTTTCGGTTCGTTTCGTATCTTACTGCAAAATGGTAAAAGAAACGAAACGAAACAGAAAATTTGTTTCATGAAAACCTAAAAACGAAAACGAAAACGAAACGGAAAACGGTTTTTCGTTTCGTTTTGAAACGAAACGGTTGCAGCACTAAGTAATACTTGAAGACATAATTTATTAAAACATATTTATTGTTTATTTTGCATACCTTTGTGAGTTCAGACCATCCTTCTGGCCAGTATACAGATTGATTTTTGTAAGGATCATTTGGATATGGATTAATTGGTGCTCGAGCTCCATGACGTGTTATCTGATTCATTATAAAAAATTAAGTTTCTTCAATTTCAATGTGATAGAAATAGTTTCTTACAATCTGGACCAATCTTAGCGTTTCTTTGTTTGCCATGGGTTCTTTTTGGCTATGTCCTGATATTTCAGTTGGTAATAATAACCCATGGTAACTTAACGTGTAGAGTAAAAAAGGAATTTTGAGTCCATGTAATATGGACATCTCAAAATTGTTAGTTTTGTAGACTATTGTTCACAATTTTGGTTTGAAGAGATATATAATAGTTGTTAGACTCATTTTGACAAGATGTAAACCTGAAACTCAAATCACCTTCGTATTCAATGCTAACGTAGTAGACTCTATGATTTAGGAAACACGAATAGTAATGGCAATCACATGATATTTCTATTGGCCATACAACATTCACTTGAAAGACGATTGGTGAAATTAGGAGGAGTTGAAGGAATTCCAGATGTAGAAGATACTTACCCTTATAGTTTGAAGTGATGGTACGTCATTAAATATTGGATTGCAAAATGTACAATGAATTTCACTTGTACTAGATCATTTGGAGGGATTTGAATTTGTTGAGCCCAGTTATTTTTGTCTTTTGCTAAATATAAAATTAAAGCATAAGTAAATCAAACTGAGGCACCTTTTTCTCAGGATTGACATATGTCATCATTTAGTTATCATTCATATAACTAATTTTGCTAATTGGAGTACGTCTTTGAAAATTGATCCTTGACCTCTAGATGTTACCAAAATTAACTTGGGGGTCAACAGAGACACCTGTTCAATTTATTTCAAATCCGGCAGAATCATAGATTATAATTTGTGCAATATTTAAATTTGGCTTTAAATTTTAAGAATTGATACTTAACTTCCAGCTAGGTCATAAAAGTTTTAACCACATATTAACTTTAGTCAGAAAAAATGGCAATATACAGTGTGTTCAAATAAGAAAACGAAAATCCGTCACTAGAGGTTTTAAATCTTTCACAAATTAGACTTATGACTTATGAAAGCACTTTTTAATTCAAAAAAAGTTAAGTAAACTTTCGTAGAAACGATGTTTATAAACTTGAACAGTTGATAATGTGTAAAAAATTTTGACATACAATCAATTTTTGATTTTCCGTAAGATCAATTCTCAGAAATATCGGTTTCTTATTTGAACGCACTGTAAAATCCTTCCGACACATATGTGCCTCAGTTTGATTTACTTTATGTGATCTTCTGTCGTTCTTCCAAACCCCAATCTCAACCATTTAAGGTAATTAAATTTAAAAATAGAAGCAGAGAAATTAAATACAAAATGTTATTTAAGAAATAATAATAATGTAATACAGAATGAGTTTTGTGGAATATAATCTTAATTTTATGTTTTATCAAACTTACCTAGTACTAGTTGATCTATTAGCTCATTAGTGAAATCTCAGAATCAATATGGTTGTGGGAATGTTTTTATCAATTTATCTCAATCAAAGTTGTTCAACTAGCTGACAAATTGTGAAGAAACTTGTGGTTTCAAATCAAGGAAATCCGGTAGGAAGCCAACAGAAATTAAACCGGCTTTGTATACGTTTGTATGCTTGTAACATAATATGATCATATAAGAGTTCTTTCAAGGTTTCAAATGTGAAACCTTGAAAGCACCTTATATCATCATTATGAAATAAAGAACTCAAAGAAATCAATCTGGGTGTATAAAAATATTCAACGAAAGAATAAATGAAACTTTTTTAATATAAATTCGACGTGATTCAATTAGCATGACTCATAACCTGATCAAGGAGTATGTGACTGATTTGCTGGTGTTATCCTAAAGTTTGACATTTAAAATAAATTCCATTTAAGGTAAAATGTTATTTACAAATTTGACTAACTTCCTTTCTGACCCTTTTTCTGACTTTGTGTTGAGTAAAGTTAATTATGTCAATTTCTGCCTAAATGTGAAATGGATAAAAACAATTGACTAGCATCACGCGATCTTGGTTGGTGTATGTAACATTTATTCAAATATCTTTGACATTTCAATAGTTTAAACCAACAATCTATTCTAGCTGCACGTTACTTAACCCTCGATACATTGAATAATCATTTAATTGAATTTTATGGACTAATTGTATCTGAGTGCAACTATCTGCAAATTTCATTATGTTAGTATGGATTGATCAAAAATCTTGTTTGCTGAAGTCAATGTAGTAACCAGACATTTTGTTAGAAAAATTTTACTTGTATATTCAACCTTACCATCATGCAATGTTCCATTACTTGTTCTAATATAACGGTCAACAAAACCCGTACCGATGCTGAAAGTGAATTAACAGTGAAAGCGCAAAATAAAACTTTACCTTGAGTGGAAAAAGAATTAATTTAATCTTGACTTATTACTCGGGTGGAAAAAATTATGATTATTTGAATGTCAAATGATATTAGGAATTTTTCAGATTTTCCCAATCTAGAAAATACTCGGATCCGGACATTAGGAAAAATATTTGTCAAAAACTAAAGTTGAACAATTTTGATGGAGAAAATGGGTTTGAGTGTAAAAGTACATTAGGAAATTATAATTTTTTCCAATTTAGAAAATACCCTCATCCAGGTACTATGAGAAAACCGGGTTATAAACTACACTTATTCAGGTATTGAGATTTTTTTCAAAATTGATGACATAATTAGACATCCATTCGGAATTTATTGCATCAAAATTGGACCATGTGTATAGTTTCTAACTCGATATACCCATACCCCATAATGCCCGGATACAGGAATTTTCTAAATTGAAAAGATTTCTAAAATCCTGATACTATTTTACACACAAATTTTTATTTTTCCCATCGAAATTGTTCAATTTTAGTTTTTATAACTATTTTTCGTAAGACCCAGATTTGGGTACTTCATAAATTTACAAAAGTCAACAAAATTGCTGATGTAATTTTACACCCAAACCTAACTTTTCTTTGTCATTCCAAATTGATAAACTTTAGTTTTTGACAAATATTCTTCCTAATGCCGAAATTATTAAGGTTATATTAAGTCATTCTCTGCTTAGCGTGAAAGATTTTATTTAGCGATGCTACTGTGAATTCACTATCCTGTTTGTGCTGGTAATGGATCGGGGTTCCTGTAACCAGATTGTGGTATAAACCCTTACTAAAAATTTTCATATGATTATATACAGCGAAGTATAATAAATAAAGGCAAGAAGGACGCCTTGCCATGATGCGTCACCTGTCGGTTTGTGGAGATAGTTCATTTTTCTCCAAAAGATTCGCGGCCTCTCTACCTAAAGATCATTAAAAGACAAGTAATTCAACCCTAATGTGCAGTTATCGCTAAATCCTGCGACTGAAAAAAAAATTCTATTCGACATGTTCTGGACTTCAAATTTTGACACCCTCCAGTATATAAAGGGCATGTGTGGAGTACGAAAACATAATTTAAAAAATTCCAGAATGATGGGGGACAGGGGGGCAAGGATCTAAAGTTGGAAAAATGGGTTTCAAAAACTCTCAACTTTTTCATTTATTGACAGATTTTGATGAAATTTTGTATGAGGATATCCAATCGCATTCCTCAGGTGCTATATGTTTTAGTTTTTCAAGATTTGAATTTTTTAAATTTTTATTAAATTCTGAAAAAGAGGATTTTTCAAAAACAAAGATTTTGATATTGTTGGGTATTGTTTGACTCATGCTACTCTTCGTAGCATCACTAAACGCATCAAATCAAGTTTAGAGCAAAAATAAAAATACAAAATTTTTATTTTATTTTTTCCAAAAAAAAAACAATTTTTTATGCTTTATCATCACGTTAGCCTGAGATTCTTCGCATTACTAGGCGCCATTTGCTNTAAAAAAAACAAACAATTTTTTATGCTTTATCATCACGTTAGCCTGAGATTCTTCGCATTACTAGGCGCCATTTGCTCTGTGATGGTCCAATTGAGCCAAAAATTTCTATTTGATTTGTTAAAACTAATTCCAAGGTGCCATGTTTTTTAGTTTTTATAAAATTTCTATTTAAAAGTTTTTTTTTAATTTTGAATGAGAGCATTTTAAAAAAAAAACGAAAGATTTTGATCGTGTTGGGTATTGTTCAACTCCTACTACTCTTGGGAGCAGCACTGAACCCATCAAACCATTTTAGAGCAAAAATAAAAATGTAAATTTTTTTTTTCAAAAAGAGAATTTTTTTTATGCTTTATCATTATATTAGTCTGAGATTGTTCGCATTACAATGGAAACTAATATTTTTGGCTCAATTGGACCATTACAGAGCAAATGGCGCCTAGTAATGCGAAGAATCTGAGGCTAACGTGATGATAAAGCATAAAACATTGTTTTTTTTTAAATAAAAAAATAAAAATTTGGATAAGATGTGATGATAAGGAGACCCATGGTCCAGTGTTAGAAATGCACTGGTTACTCTACTTGTTGATTCTTGTCCCACAATAACAAATACAAGTCTATATTTTACTATTTATTGCCGTTGGAAACAATTTGTTTAGTGGATAGGTTGACAGATTTTTTACCGTGGAAATCGTTTGAATTTTGCATTTTTTTTTGACAAAAAATATTCNTAATGATAAAGCATAAAACATTGTTTTTTTTTTAAATAAAAAAATAAAAATTTGGATAAGGTGTGATGATAAGGAGACCCATGGTCCAGTGTTAGAAATGCACTGGTTACTCTACTTGTTGATTCTTGTCCCACAATAACAAATACAAGTCTATATTTTACTATTTATTGCCGTTGGAAACAATTTGTTTAGTGGATAGGTTGACAGATTTTTTACCGTGGAAATCGTTTGAATTTTGGATTTTTTTTTGACAAAAAATATTCTTCACCATAAGTTTTGGCTTTGTAGTATTAAATTTATATGCTTTGTCGTATGAATAAACGTTGGGTTGTAGTAAAATTGGCAAACTTGAAATTTAATTATTAAATAGTTTTTACTGCAGGGTTACAGTATATAAATAATTTATTTAAGAATAGAATGTTAGAAAAATACATAAAAGTGACAAATTAACCAAACTAATTTCTCTAACCGTCATCAACTCAATCAGTATCCGACACTTAAATTTATTCCTAGTTTTTCCATTAAATACAAAAGTAAATTAGCTGTTTGTTTTTTACATTATGAATTTGATGAATTATACCAACATTGCTAAGTTCTATAAGTTTTTCTAAAAGCCAAGATATTTGTTTAAATTTAAAAACAAAGTTCATTTAAACAATAGGTGAAGGTAACGTTAACCTGGAACAATATTCTGACAGATATCTTTGGGCTCGACCTTGGGAGTCATATGGACCAGATATGAAAATTTTTGAAATACAAAAATGTGTGCTACAGCATTAATTTCTGCGTAAAAATTATAAATTATTACTAAACATACAGAAATATTACGAACCATATTACTACAAAACCTTTAGAAAAAGTCATAAGAACTGTATGAGAAAATTCATTTCTGTAACACCCCGTTCCTTCATCGTTGGCTATAAGCACACCCTCGCACTGGCACACGCCACTACCACCAATCCCATTACAAAATGAGTTTTTTACACATTCAATTACAAAGTCATCCAAATCTCCACAGAATTTGTTGATTTTGGCTCGACATTTCCTACGTTGGTAGTAAGTTCCAGAAATTACACATTTGCATTCTTTCTGAATTGGACAACAGTACAGTCCTTTTACAGTGTCACATCTTTCTGTTTCATATTCAGAAAACGTATGAGCAGGGTCACAGTCTTCCCCGTAATCTCTTATGCCTAATCCGTACGTACATCTTATAGATGCTAGGTTAGCAAATAGCAATAAATAAAATAATCCAGATGAAAATTTCTTCGAATGGAAATTTGTCCAGAGCTCCATTGCTTCCAAGATGTAACAGTGTGAAGATCACGGATCTGAAGATGAATTTTGAAAATCAACTGCTTCTGTAGGTATTCTGATATTGTATGAAAGAGAAAATAAGAACACAATGACCCTACGCTTTTGGTTGAGGTACTTGAAATGACACAACGTCTGAAACTAATGCTAACACCACACCTATGAAAATATTTTTTCTATGGGAAATATTCATCGAGATATGAAACTTAATTAAATTTTAAAGATACCTAGTACACAACTTAAAAGTTTGCCAGTTAGTGCAGTTTCTAAATTCAATCGGTTTCGTTTTCAACGAATGGTTTTGTTTTCAAAGAGATAAAAACGGAAAGAAACGGGAATGGTTTTTTTATTCGATTTTAAAGGATAGCTTTTCATCAATACTTCCTTCAGCCAGGCTGAAGCTGAAGGAAAATTTCAATTTTTAAGAAGAGTTTAAGAACAGTTTAAGAAGAGTTTAGGATGAATCAGCCTAAACTCTTTTTAAAAATTGAAAATTTGCAAAAATGAAAGTGGAATTGAAACCTCACTTTTGTACTTCTCAATTTTCGAAATTGAAATTTATTCCGTAATAAATGTTTGTAAAATAACACTTGCCATATTTTTTATCTCACCTTAACAAATTAAATGCAGGCAGCGATAATGTGCCAAGTTAATTTTTCTTGTCAGATAAATTTCAAAAATAAAAAAAATACTACTTTAAATTACAAATATAAACTCCACGTCTAAAAGTTAAGAATAAATTAAACTTTATACAATTTTGATTTTTCAATATCTTTGTTTTGTTAAGCTAAAATTCCTTAATGTTATCAAGATAACCAACTCAGATAGTTTAGCCTTCGTTTTGTGAGAAGAATTCTGTATTGCACGGTGGTTAGATGTGAGGAGACTCGTACTCTGACAGTAGCCAAGTTATAAGTTATAAACTCTCCTGTGAAATAAGGAGACGCATGGTCCAATATAGAAATTCACCGGCTACTTACTTTTTGTCTCACAATTTTCTAACAATATTCTTGTTCTGTCTGAGGGGAGTGGTTCACAGAAAGGGTAATCATGTTAGTTATCAACTAAAAACAATCGGCACCGAATTGTACGCTGTATGTACTTCCATTTATTCGATTGGCTGGCAGTGCCAACTGTCTACTAAAAGAGACTACAGTTGCCCGGGTGTACAGTGGATTAATTTAAATCTCTATACTCTTCAGATGGTGGGTCAAGCGATGCACCGAATACACACACGCCTTTTGTATTCTTTGCTTATTCTGTTTGTTGTCTGAAGAAAGTGCAATATTATTTGTGAATTTACTAACAATGTCACTAATGTTGCTATGAGAAAGAAGATTTGTTGAAATAAAATTCACTAATAATACTGCAGTTTCTCCAGGCGTAGGGCGGAGAAAGCAAAGAATAAAACGGGCGTCAGTATGAGCAATGAAAATCTGTCAGGAACGGACGACGAATTAGAAGTTATACACAAATGGAAAACTCCACCCAGGAAGCTATAAAAATATTAATTGATTAATTATTGATTTGATACCAATATCAAATCAATATTTAATCAATCAATATTTTGATATTGAGATTGATTTTCTTGTATTTTATTTATTTATTTTTGTTACAGCTAATTCTCGCCACATCACAAGCTTGGAAAAACTATTATTATTATTTTTTCGAATTTCGGAAAGTGAAACAATTTGGAATTTGGAAACATTTTTTAACAATTTCGAAATTTCAGAATTCATAGACTGGTACATAATCAAAAAATGAAAACAATACTCTAATAGTTTTCTCCGAATAAAATTCCAGCAAAATTTCAGTGTCCGTAGCCAATAATAAAATAGTAACGCTTGAGTTAAGCAACTGGTATCACTTGGGCATAACACATACAACTCATTAAGGTAGCATCCATACTGGAGGAGTTAAATAATCGATGATTCAGTCAACTCATGTCTAGGTGACATAGGTACATTTCTGCTACAATTTCAATCCCTCCTTAAACCTGAAGTTGTGTTTGACTCTGAAATTGATTTGTCACTGAGCGTTCGACAATATAGAGTTTAAGCGTTGCCTAGGTCGTTGAAGAATAAAACGATGTACAAATCATTCCCTAGCTTATTGTCATATGTCACCGTGTAACAACGGGAACCTTGTTAAAATTGTGAGATAGTAATGTCTCTCGCATGATAATAGGTTTCCTTCCCTTACTCCGTCTCACATTAATTGAATTTTAGTTGAATCATAAACTTGAAGACCACACTTGTAACTTAGCCAAGTCGAAATCGAAATTCAAAGCTCCAAAAAATACGAAATCAAAACCGATGTTGAAGATTATCAACCGAAATCAAAGTTGCACTTTAGCCGATATCGAAATTCATCACGTAGAAGAAAGAATTTAAAATTCGATTTGGAAATACAGTTTTCATAAATTACAAATTTTGGTATTAAAATCAATAATCCTAAGGTGATCGAAATCGAAATCAACTTTCCATTCAAAATTCAACTCTCTGTACAAAGCGATATCAAAATTGAAATCCAACAATAGCTATTCGAAGTCTAAACTCGTAACTTTTCAGGCTTTTGAAATTTCGATTTCGAATTCGAGCTAAATTAGAAGTGTGCAGAAGACCTGCTCAGAAATGCAAAATTAGACATGAGCTTGAAAAGTTGTCGTTTTTTAATTTACCTTGTCGCGATTTCCAATTTCCTGACTTTGCAGAAACTAACCCTTCGCATAAGTTATTTGAAAAGATGGTTATTCAACTAACACTATCAAAATAAAATCCCATTCTAACTTATAAATTTATTCTGCAAGTGTTCTACATCACTCCCAGCTTAGCCTAAGTCATAGTCACTAACTCTTAGAGTCATTACTCTGTTACTTTCTAAATTTTGGGAGTCGCTGTGGGAATCATGACTGGAGTCTAGTTAGTAATTACAAATCATGGAAAATCTGGGATGAAAACGTTAAGTTAAAAAATTACTTAATGGTGAAAGTACCCTGAGACGCATTAACATGTGTACATAGAGAAAAGCGTGTAAAAAATTTAGGAATGCAACCTCCCATCTCATTTTCATTACACCATGTACCCATGTTTCTGCCTCTCAGTGATGATAAAAAAATATCCAAATTAGTCAGATGTGCTCATTTTGGAATATGCATGACGCCCTTCAGTCAATCTCATTACCTCCAAACATTGCCTGAACCAACTTGACTGTGGTCGATTTTTCTGCCATGTTTAGCTTCATTGCAACGTTCTATCTCAATCACCTGCGACCTTAATAGTTTAGATTAAACCAAAGAGTGAGGAAAATTTCCCCAATACATCTTTCCTATTAGATTCTCCCAAAAGGATTTAGACTAGGAAAAACTTTCAGACTTTCTGGAAGTTTTCTATTAACTAATCGAAACTAATTGAACTAACTGAATTTATAAAAATTGAAAACTTAAAAAGATTTCCTAATCGGTTAATCCTGTAATTGGTATTGACCTCAGGATTAATCTGTTTGAGTTTTTGCTGATATGTTGCAACTTTTTAATTTGTTTTTGATGCACCATTTTCCACGTAGAAGATCCCAGAAAAAAAATTTAATACAAAAGTATTGATGAAACTGTCACTTTCTGATTCTCGAATTTAATCCTTAGGCATATTCGAGACTTCGACCCAGAACCATGGCTCGACTTGACGAGCCATTTCTCAAAAATTATTGTAATACCGATGCAGATCTTGACTCTGAGTCAAGTAGAAACCAAACTGGAAATCTAGTTAACACGGGTTCAAGCTTTCCAATTGTAAGTTGAAATCTTTATTTTTGACTTCGGATTTCAAAGTTGAAAATCAGGCATTGGTAATGCTTCCTTAAATCATTCGCACTACCCAAGTCGAAACAATAAATTAGTACAAAATCCAAGCATCAGAACACCAGGCATAGATGAGAGATAATCCTAGATATAGTAAATTCTCCATGCAAGCTACTTGGCTTTCCCAGAACAATCACTAAGACAGATGGGCAGTTTCAATGAATCAGGAAGGCGGTAGTGACACCTGACTCGTGGAGATGGGTAAATTTCTCCCTGGGAATGAAAGTCGGTAATGTGAGAATTAGAAATCTTTGTTGCATGTGAAGCAGTCTAAAACCAAACTTTTCGACGCTTATTGTTCAAAATTTGGATCCAAATAAACTCACTTTTGAATCTACTGTCACTAAACTTTTTCAATCATTCAATCGCTAGACTTTAGCGCATACGGATCATCAATAAATTTTTCAAATTACGTCAGAATTTTTTTACTTATCAATAACTTTTTCTTTTTAGCTATTATAAACAACTACAAAAGAACTTTGTCAGTTGCTTAANATTGTCACTAAACTTTTTCAATCATTCAATCGCTAGACTTTAGCGCATACGGATCATCAATGAATTTTTCAAATTACGTCAGAATTTTTTTTACTTATCAATAACTTTTTCTTTTTAGCTATTATAAACAACTACAAAAGAACTTTGTCAGTTGCTTAAAATAAGTTTTGTTATAATAAGTTCTTGTGACCGTCTGAAAACAAATTCTTCCACTGTCACGAAGAACATTACGCCGAGTTGCTTTCTTGGGAGTTAAATTTAATTGCAGCATTGCAAAAATCAATTTTTGCAATCCTGATGCTGCTATGTTTACTATGGGCTAGAAAATAGTTTTTGAGTTTAATTTTCATGTTTTATAAGTTTAGTACTTATTGCATATCATTTACATTGTGATACGTAATTAAATCCAAAACGTTTTGCTCCAATACAATTAGCCTCAAATTATTAAATATTAATGTTGGAATGTGAATATTACTAGACTATCAATAAGGACTTTGCTATTTTAAATTTTACCTAACTTTAGAAAATTATCGTCTATGGCAATTTAACGGTGCAGGCCGGACGAAATATTGTTTTTTTATCACTACAGTGTAGACTGAACCCGTCACTGACTCTGACAATTCCAACTTTGGGAGCATACTTTCAGGGAAATGACTCACGCCCGTTTCATGCTTTTTCAAATCGTCGTGTTTTCTTTTTTCATAAAGTTATCATGACGTACTCTAAATTGGATGGCAATGCATACTTTTTCCAATCTTTTTTCGTACCTTTTTCCAAAANTGCATACTTTTTCCAATCTTTTTTCGTACCTTTTTCCAAAAAAATAGAGATGGTTCTACTTCACACGACGATCGGAGTTCGCAATGAAAAGAAAAAGTTTTTTTTTCAGAAAAAAACTTTTTTCNAGTTATCATGACGTACTCTAAATTGGATGGCAATACATACTTTTTCCAATCTTTTTTCGTACCTTTTTCCAAAAAAATAAAGACNCTTTTTTCGTACCTTTTTCCAAAAAAATAAAGACGGTTCTACTTCACACGACGATCGGAGTTCGCAATGAAAAGAAAAAGTTTTTTTTTCAGAAAAAAACTTTTTTCAAACAACGGATGAAAAACGCAAATGACAACGAAATGAAAAAGTATGGATTGATTTTTCAAACTTTTTCAAGAAAATTTTTCTGAAAAAGCTGGTTTTGGAAAAAGCATGAAACGGGCGTCAGTAACACAAGTTCGGAAAAGTTTAAAAACTTTTTTTTTTCCTAAAATTTTTTAGTGGATTGAAAATTTCAGTACAAATTAGGTAAGCACTACTAAATAATAATGATACAATTTTATCAATTTTACTTATTTGGATCCAAATGTTGTTCAGAAAAAAAATAAAAGTTAAGTGCCCACTAACATTAGAGAATAACTTCACTTCCACTTTTGGTGATTATAGAAATATAGGGTTACAGGATTTTGAGGATTATAAAGATCTATAATCCCATACTCTTGAACTTTCGGATTATAACAGTTCTAAATGTCGGGTAAAACTTATGGGTTTATAAACTTATGGGATGAATTCTCGGGGAAAATGAGATATTTCATTCCACGAAATTCAAATTGACAAAAAAAAAATTAAATTCTAAATAATTATTTTNCACTACTAAATAATAATGATACAATTTTATCAATTTTACTTATTTGGATCCAAATGTTGTTCAGAAAAAAAATAAAAGTTAAGTGCCCACTAACATTAGAGAATAACTTCACTTCCACTTTTGGTGATTATAGAAATATAGGGTTACAGGATTTTGAGGATTATAAAGATCTATAATCCCATACTCTTGAACTTTCGGATTATAACAGTTCTAAATGTCGGGTAAAACTTATGGGTTTATAAACTTATGGGATGAATTTTCGGGGAAAATGAGAGATTTCATTCCACGAAATTCAAATTTGACAAAAAAAAAAATTAAATTCTAAATAATTATTTTATTAGAACCTAAGTTCAATTGAGTGATTGTATGAATATCACCTCATTTGAATACGTGATTGACGTATGGTATAGCACATTAATTAAATCCGTCATCAAACTTGAAAGTATACCGATGAGGCTAATACACCAAAGCATTCGTCAATCAAGTATTCAGTTTTTAAGTAAGCTTTGCTGACCAATTATCTCTATTTCTCTGCTCTAAGGTAGGATTTAGACAGCAGATCGTAATTTATGTATTCTAGTTTTGTAGATTAGTTTAAAATGCTGCAATGGGGATTCAACAATCAGTACCCGCTGCCTAAATCAAGCCTAACTGTGATTATTAATAGTGAAGTTGTGATCAATTGGGACAGCATTCTGTTCTCGATTGTAAGTCACAAATTTGATGTGCATCATTTTTGAATTTGGTACACAGCATAGGCTTATAGACTAACTATACTCTGTAATACGTATAGAGTAACTCTGTAATCCTATAATTCAAAGTGCAGTTATTCCCTTATTGCATAAAATTCCCAATTATGACCAAGTCATTATGGTGACAAGGATCACACTTGACTTATATCTTTCGCCACGAGTATGCGTTTNTCAGTACCCGCTGCCTAAATCAAGCCTAACTGTGATTATTAATAGTGAAGTTGTGATCAATTGGGACAGCATTCTGTTCTCGATTGTAAGTCACAAATTTGATGTGCATCATTTTTGAATTTGGTACACAGCATAGGCTTATAGACTAACTATACTCTGTAATACGTATAGAGTAACTCTGTAATCCTATAATTCTATAATTCAAAGTGCAGTTATTCCCTTATTGCATAAAATTCCTAATTATGACCAAGTCATTATGGTGACAAGGATCACACTTGACTTATATCTTTCGCCACGAGTATGCGTTTTATGCATTGACCGGTCAATGTTGAAATCACTTTGAGCTTTGTTATTTTGAACTCCAAGTTAGAACGATACACGATTCTGCGAAAGATGCAAGTTACCACCTTTCTCGCCCACAACTCCACCTGCCTCCGACTGGATGGTTAAGAAACTATTTAGAGGTGTTGATTCCTCTGCTTTGGACTAAGTTTGTAGTATAAATTGTAGATGTTTAGAAAAACTGTTTGCCTGATCTGAACCTATAATTGATATTTTTGTAAAGACAGGACATGCGCATAAAAACTTTTCTAAAAAATACAATTTTTATCCATAGCCAAAATAGCCGTTATGGTACTCAAAGATTAAAATTTTTGTTTATTCAAAAGCAATTCTAGATATAATTTTTTTGTTGCAATTTAGTTGTTTACAGTTTTCCCCAACTGTTTACAAAATACACCATATTTTCAACCATATTGTCCTGAGCTATTTTTCGAAACAAATTACAGTTATAATATTAGATGTTATATTGTCACAAGATACTTTTGGAGATCGGTGTACACAATCACCTGACTAAAGTCTCAAAATGTGCTAATACCTCCATTGTCTAAGGTTGGAGTGCAAACGCCGTCGTACGCTGTTCTCGACGTACTTGTAACTTCACCTGCTCCATTCTTGATTTCTTTCCTTTGAATACCTTGGCAAATCAACTTCTTACAACATGGTTTATAAAGTACGTGTTTGAAGTACACGCCCTCACTCTTTTGTTTTAGGGATACTCCACATTCACCATAGAGGGCTAAGCAGGGTTCTATAGTAAGGTTAAACGAATTGCTTCTTAAATTCTTCGAGAAATTCTCATCTGCAAATTTATATTAGAATTCAGTTTTAATTAAAATTAAGCTTGGAAAGTGGAATCTATTTAAAATAAATAATTACCGTCAGTTTCTTGTTTGTTGTTCTTTGAAATGGAATTGAAAGCGTTTGCTGGTGAATCGAGTGGCAAAAGAATGCCATATGAAATTGTTAAAAGAATGCATAATAGAATTTCCTTCATTATGGAGTACTTGTTTGACGAAACTTTTTTTTAAATGAATGAATTATTCAATTTACTTACAAGATTCTTTATTTATAATAGGATGAAATTGGTTACGAACTCAAGGTTGACACATTAGGATTCACAGGTGGTTCAAACGAATTGTGTCAAAATTATAATAAAAATGTAATGCCCCAAAATCAGCATTTGTATTTTATAAACTTTATTCTTTGACGTTATTTCTTTATAATAGTGGTTAAATCTCTGCAAATATAATTTACAAAGAAATTTTCTACCAAACAATGCATTAACCGCGAACAATGATTTGTGGATTTGTGCGCAATGCTACTTATGGACAACAACTAATTTTACAAATAACAGGACGATAATTTTTAATTGTGATTTCAAATGAGCATAAATTGTGGCACAATCGCGCTTAAATTCGCGCACATACGACGCATAACAAATAATTGCGATTGAAATAAGAAATGAGCTATATAAGGCAGTGGAGAAAAGCAAAGACACAGAAATAAGGGTCGGTAGGTCCCCTGTTGAGTCAGGTGAAGTAAATGCTCAGGGATCATTATGCACCCCATTCCTCGGCTTTTGACTTTTTCTCTCAGGTCACCAACTCTCATCATTAGATTTCGCATCGTCATAAAAATATCTATTTTGATTAGATATCCGCCGATTTTCCCTAGTGGACATGTAATTTACCCATCAATTAATCCCAAATAATGCAGTTATTTTAACAAGTAAAACGGTGTATAAAATATAGCTAAACTTATTATTTTTGGAGTAAGTGTTATATTTATATGCCGAGCAATTTCAGGTCAAGTTAAATACTTGAAAATAACACCAGCAAAACCCCCTATTTCATGAGTAATGGATGAGTATAAAACCCGACTCTTATATATTTGTTTATAATTGTGGGGAACACCTTTACGTACAGAAACTGCTGATTTCAAATTTATGACTTTGGTATTGTCAGTTTTCAATCAGAACTTGCGGTGGGAAACTAAAGTTAATTTAGACTATGTTGTTCGTTCATTTGTTCACTCTAGACATAAAGAAACATATACAGAAGGTTATTTGAGAAATGGTATTCAAGATCAGCATNGTTCATTTGTTCACTCTAGACATAAAGAAACATATACAGAAGGTTATTTGAGAAATGGTATTCAAGATCAGCATAAGTAGTTTGCTTATAGTTTGCACTTCTTGAGGGGAGGAGGAAGCTAAACATGGCATTCCCGTATGAGGAACTGCGTTAGCATTTTCCAAATAACACTTTATATATTTTTTGTATATTTCGCTCCNATTCCCGTATGAGGAACTGCGTTAGCATTTTCCAAATAACACTTTATATATTTTTTGTATATTTCGCTCCCAGGAAAATGCTGAGATTATTTTGAACAAAATCAGAGGTCAAATAAGGCAAGCCTCCCAAGCGTACCATCACATAAAAGATTTTTTGGTAAAAAAATACCATTTTTGTGTATCTTTGGTAGACTAATCTAATGCCGATTGAATTATTGAAATGCGTTTCCCACGTAGGCAGAATTATCAAATCATTACTGCACAATTATCGTTAAGGAAGAATAATGTTCGCTATTCTAACATTAAGTTTTGTCAACNTTATCAAATCATTACTGCACAATTATCGTTAAGGAAGAATAATGTTCGCTATTCTAACATTAAGTTTTGTCAACCAAAAAATTATGCTCTGTTGAGTATATTGTGACACGAAAATATATCGTAAAAATATGACTCGTCATCACCAGAGGTCAACAAAGTAATCATTGCAGGTATTGTAAAGATGTATTTGATTTGTCTCGAATTCGGCATATATTAGACATCATGTACCGCAGTTATATTTAACGCCCACCATGGTTGTAAGAATTGACCTCTTACCTCCACAGGCCAACATTATGCTGAGAAAGTATGGGAAACTCTCTTCCTTAGAATCTACCAACCAATCCCGACAGTTAATTCCAAGCAAAAGAATCTAGGAAGAAACTGCTGGGAAAGATTATTCCGTAATCCCCTATCTAGATCTAATTTAAAATCTAATTTAAGCTTAACTTCTCATTTTTGTCATTTGAAAAGTTCTCTCCAGACTTCCGNTAGATCTAATTTAAAATCTAATTTAAGCTTAACTTCTCATTTTTGTCATTTGAAAAGTTCTCTCCAGACTTCCGAACCTAATAGACATATGTTCCGGACAGTCATTTATTGAGCCCAAGGTCATGACTCGTAGGAACTCAAAAGTGATCTTTTTCTTTTCATCCGTTTTGGGTTAAATAAAATTAATATAAAAGTAACCTCTCGTCTCTGCCACAATTTTTCTATTTTTTCTAGTGTCGACGTCCATTAGTTTCATAACCCTTAATCAGTTTATGACTTCTGGTGGATCGAAGCCTTTACTCACTGGACATCAGAACATACTCAGACTCTTCGAATACCTCAANTAGATCTAATTTAAAATCTAATTTAAGCTTAACTTCTCATTTTTGTCATTTGAAAAGTTCTCTCCAGACTTCCGGACCTAATAGACATATGTTCCGGACAGTCATTTATTGAGCCCAAGGTCATGACTCGTAGGAACTCAAAAGTGTNCTAATAGACATATGTTCCGGACAGTCATTTATTGAGCCCAAGGTCATGACTCGTAGGAACTCAAAAGTGTTCTTTTTCTTTTCATCCGTTTTGGGTTAAATAAAATTAATATAAAAGTAACCTCTCGTCTCTGCCACAATTTTTCTATTTTTTCTAGTGTCAACGTCCATTAGTTTCATACCCCTTAATCAGTTTATGACTTCTGGTGGATCGAAGCCTTTACTCACTGGACATCAGAACATACTCAGACTCTTCGAATACCTCAAACAGCCAATTTACCCTCAAAAGTTGTTCGGTTCATCACAAATTCCAGAATTGATTAATCATAATGAAAATGGTTTATGTTTAAGTGGGGACCAACGTTGTAAAAATGACCACTGTCGTCCAGGTGTCACCAAAGTTTGACATTAATGCCAACGAGAAACTTGTGCTTGGTCAATGTTTAGATGCGGACCCACGTTGTGAGAGTTGCTCTTTGACCTCCACAGGTCTCCGGATTTGAAACTGTAGGCAGCGGGGAAAATTTTCGAATACCGGCTGCAGCCTCAGCTGGTTGATCCTTTGGATTCTTTGGTTCAAACCCCTTAGTCTCGCGGTAAAATAGAATACTAAATAGAGTCGTATATATTATGCTTATATACTCGTTTATGCGCCCGGCCTTCATGGGACCATAGAGAGAGTTTTAGCTGACATATTTTAGTTGTAAAATCAAAATTAACGAATCTGAAACATTTTTCGCAGTTGTGCAGAAGCGCTTGTCTACGAAAGAAAAAAATTGGTATACATATGTGGATGAGCGAGTTTTCTATTCATAATAGACAGCATCTAGACAGTGTGACTCTGCGTAATCGCTTTGGCAGCGATAGCCGGTGTGCTAGCAAAGCGCGTGGGGAACGCCGGCCAATTTAATGTAAGAAACACCAAGAGCGATTGAAGTATTTCCATGGATTCATTGCAGCTAATTTATGAATTATTCAGTTTTACCAATGCAACCAACCTTGTGATGAGAATGATTTCCGTAACTATACAAATATTGTAACTAAGAATTTGATTTTTGAATAGTGATACCGGGTTTTTACGCTCAACCCTTGAATTAGAAAAATAAGTAATTCAACGGAGAGTTCCGAAGATATATAAAAAACTTGAGGTGATGCAACATAGTTATCGGCGTCTTTTGTCATAGAATCAAGACAAACTTAATTAGAGAGTAAAGTGACTGATACAATAGCATTGGCAACTTACGTTGAGTCAAAAATAAGTTAAAATGGATTGGTTGCGATATTGCAAATGTGATTATTGAAATTGGCAAAGATAAGTTTGAAAAGTTAAAATATAGATGATTTAATCTCAAGACAAATAAAACAGATCGACAGACGGGCAGAGGCCACAACAATCGTTCGAGTTGCACTATTTGCGGTTAATAAGCACAGAAATTAATGAAAGTAAGGTCATTCTAGGTTCAAGATTCAGTAGAATACTGCTGAATTAAAAAAAAATTATAATTATTGTGTAGCTTTCTAATTCAATTGCATCACTCGAACAATATTTCCTTATATTAGGTTGAATTTGTGTNATTATTGAAATTGGCAAAGATAAGTTTGAAAAGTTAAAATATAGATGATTTAATCTCAAGACAAATGAAACAGATCGACAGACGGGCAGAGGCCACAACAATCGTTCGAGTTGCACTATTTGCGGTTAATAAGCACAGAAATTAATGAAAGTAAGGTCATTCTAGGTTCAAGATTCAGTAGAATACTGCTGAATGCAAAAAAATTATAATTATTGTGTAGCTTTCTAATTCAATTGCATCACTCGAACAATATTTCCTTATATTAGGTTGAATTTGTGGGCTTTATCCTGCTGTTAAATTATTGTGACATCACATGGTTATGTTGGCCTTGAGTCTTTCACGACAAATTCAAATTTTTAACAATGGAGTTGATAAATTAAACTCTAGGGAAAATCCATATAAAAAAAGACCTGATTTTTTATATTAATTTAAAATTCGACAAGCAAAATGAAGTTTATTGAAACTTTATAGTTTAGTTCCTAAGATTTGACTTCGAATAAAAAGAAAAAATAATACAATGAAGGCTTTACTTCCATATAAATTCGGATTCAATTTTTCAATCAATCCACTTCTCACCATGTCTAAAATCCTTTAAAAAAAAANAACTTTATAGTTTAGTTCCTAAGATTTGACTTCGAATAAAAAGAAAAAATAATACAATGAAGGCTTTACTTCCATATAAATTCGGATTCAATTTTTCAATCAATCCACTTCTCACCATGTGTAAAATCCTTAAAAAAATNAATTCGACAAGCAAAATGAAGTTTATTGAAACTTTATAGTTTAGTTCCTAAGATTTGACTTCGAATAAAAAGAAAAAATAATACAATGAAGGCTTTACTTCCATATAAATTCGGATTCAATTTTTCAATCAATCCACTTCTCACCATGTCTAAAATCCTTTAAAAAAAAATTTTTTTTTTAAATGAGTGCAATGAGGGAAAGATTTTTTCATCTGACGCTTTCCAATGCAACATACCATGCATATGCAATGGTACTTAAATTTGTAAGGAGCCTTCACATTGATCAAAGCACTGACATCTTCTGCTATAACAGAACAACTTTTTTTGAGTTGCATGTTCACATTTACAAAAATCAAATGCAACAAGCTTGTTCGCATTTAGTGCCAAACTCCCTACGAGATGCAAATTAGTGTCTGCAGAACATTTTTTGTGGATCAAGCTTAAAATAGATATAAAAATTACTGCATCTTTTGATTGGTTGTTTTTAGAAAACAAGTGATAAAATCTTTTTCTCTCGTTTTTATTATTTATTTTTATTATTATATAACAAAAAAAAAAGAAATGTTCTCCATTAATTAGCGGAACCTGATAATAGTATAATATATCTATGTGAAAAATTGTACTCACGCATCAGAATCCGAATTAGAAAACGAAAGCAAGGAAAATAAAATGCTATTCTTACATTTGTATTTGTTTGGTATAAAATTAGTTTTGCNATTTAGTGCCAAACTCCCTACGAGATGCAAATTAGTGTCTGCAGAACATTTTTTGTGGATCAAGCTTAAAATAGAAATAAAAATTACTGCATCTTTTGATTGGTTGTTTTTAGAAAACAAGTGATAAAATCTTTTTCTCTCGTTTTCATTATTTATTTTTATTATTATATAACAAAAAAAAAGAAATGTTCTCCATTTTATTGTGCAATCAGTATGATATAATTAATTTCTAAACTAATTAATACTGTAATAGTAATTAATTAATAACAGTAAGTTTGGTGTCGACACAACTACAATTCAATTCATTATTAATTAGCGGAACCTGATAATAGTATAATATATCTATGTGAAAAATTGTACTCACGCATCAGAATCCGAATTAGAAAACGAAAGCAAGGAAAATAAAATGATATTCTTACATTTGTATTTGTTTGGTATAAAATTAGTTTTGGGTATATCCAATTATTGCTCACTTACCCATTATAACTTTTTGTATATCAATCCAACTAAATTTACAAATTGATAATTAGCAAATTACGGAGAAAATTTTTATACAGGAATGTTTGTTTCGAATCATTTTATATTTTAATACGTTTGGTGCTGGGTTGGAGAAAAAGACATGCCTTTCATGCAACTTTTACTATAGATTGAAAATTCTAGACACTTCAAAAGTTTTTGTTGTGTCTGTTTCGCTACTTTTGTCGGAATAGTTTTAAAATATGACACGTATCTATTTAGATGTATGTGAAATTGTATTTACCTTTACAAATTGAACTTCATTTCAATTTTTGATTGATTTGAGCCAAACTTCACATACTTGAAAGCCCAGGTGGACACTTCGAAAAAGAGAAACTTGACAACACTTTTACTTTTCACCTTCTTGTGCACACGTTACTTCAGTTAAGTCTATTGGGGCTTTATTTCACCAAAAGCTTTCTAGATGTTATAAGATTTACGAGTAATAGCCTTGGGTTGCGATAGGAGTAAGGTATTTTGATGGGTTCAATTCAATATTTCTTCATATTCAACCCAGATTAATTATTTTTAATCCGTTTTTCTCTGTAAAGCAGTGATAAGAATGACTGAGCCATGCTATTGTTGCGAGCTGAATAATTCTTTTTGAAGAAACTCATTTGTGTTTTAGTTTGCTTTTAGATTGTCGAAGCAGACTCTAAATTTTGAAGTAAAATCTCGCCGAAAAAATCACGTCATTTGAAAGTATACTTTTGGGAATGCAAGAAAAGATGAATGAACCTAAATAGGATACAAGAACAAGAAGTGAAAAAATGAACCTGATTTTAGCCCGTTGAATTTTTATAGAATCATTTCAACGCTAAATAATTAAAAAATTAAGAACATAAACAAAATAATTATTTCTGAAATTAATATTTTCCCTTTAAGTCATATATAAAGCAGACAAACATCAATTTTATGATTGATGGTCTATTTCGACGCTATTTCTCAGCAACTCGTATTTTCCACCATACAGAGATTAATACAAACGCTTTCCAATTCCAATTGAACTACTCACATAGACAAATATTTAACTTGTACAGTTTGAATTAAATATGAAGTTTCATAAAATGGTATAGGTAAACTGGATTAATTTTGGTCATTTGTCTGTAGTGTCGATCGATGATGTCATGGACACGATGGAACATTTGATTTAAATCTTGATACATTTAATTAGAGAAGTATTCAGAAAAATACTTCAAATGAAAGAACCTTAGGTTATAATCGCCATATAGTGGTTTTGAACGAAACCTAATTGTCACTATGTAGCTACGTGGCATTATATCTGCCGTCAGTAGAAAATTATTGTTACTATACTTGTATGAATTCTGGTTAACTTACACTTGCAAGGAAAAATTTTGCTTTTCTTTTGTGGGTTTTTCTGAGATCCTCTATATAATACTGATTTGGATGCAGAAATTTATATAACAACATGACTTATTACATATTAACCAATAGCGACAAAATAAGTGTAAAACGAATAGGAACTATGTTGAAAGATTCGTTTATATAACACGCCGTTCCTTCACCATTTGGTAAAAGCAAACTCTCGCATTGACAGACTCCATCACTTCCAGTCATATTACAAAATGAATTTTTGACACATTCAACCACTAGGTCCTCCATAGTTCCGCAAAGCTTATTGAGTTTGGCGCGACACTTTCCACGCTGGTAGTATGTTCCGGAAACGATACATTTGCATTCTTTCTGTATAGGGTTGCAATGAAGTCCTTTTGCAGAATCACACCTATGAATTTCAAATTGGGAGAAACTATGAGCAGGATCACAGTCTTCTCCGTAATCCTTCACGCCGACGCCATTTATTGATCCTATAGATGCGGAGTTGAGCAACAATAAGAAAAATACACTCGGTAATATTTTCTTGTTATGTATCCTTCTCCACCACTTCATTTTCATATAAGTAGGTTCAAGNTAGATGCGGAGTTGAGCAACAATAAGAAAAATACACTCGGTAATATTTTCTTGTTATGTATCCTTCTCCACCACTTCATTTTCATATAAGTAGGTTCAAGTGCCGGATTTTCAGATGAATTATAAGGTCAATGGTGATTGCAACAATCCCTCACGTTCTGAAAACAAGTTAATGGTANCGGATTTTCAGATGAATTATAAGGTCAATGGTGATTGCAACAATCCCTCACGTTCTGAAAACAAGTTAATGGTATTATATTAGCAGGTTTACCATTTAATGGCATGAACTGTTAGCACCACTAACTAATTGGAGTAGGTCTCTTGAATTTATAACCAACTTTTAGTGTTCATAGAAAATTTATAACTTTGCTTTGAATTGTACGAAGACCTGTTTGAGTTTCTACTATTTCTAAAAAATTGTGAAAACCAATTGATAATCATTTGTTGAGAAAGTAATAAAAATAATTGTTAGCGAAATAATACCAAGTGTTATAGCTAATAAAATTCATAAATGTTAAAAACTTTTCATCATAAAAACTTTTCATTTTCATGAATTTTCTCTTAAATTCTATAAAGTTGGGCATTAATGTAATTATAAATAAATTGTGTTCAGAGATTAAACTTGACGAATGATTATGATTATATGAAAAGTATGGTTTGATTGGTTTTGACCAATCAAATCTAAAGTCCAATATTTTAATACCAAAAAATCTTGAATAGATACCGTAAATAAACTGATATGTTATGCATGAATCAAATTTCATTTGTCGCAAGACAGACTGATTTTTTGAAAGATAACTTAACATATTGAAAAAATTGTAATGGTTTCCAGATATAAAAAGCGAATAGGCTTTCATAATTTCTTATAAAATTTATAAACAGATTTCTGCTCTTAACATTGTTTTGATAGAAATTTTAAAATTTCAACTGGAAATGTAAGATTTTAAAATTTACAGTAGTACAGTATATAATAAAAACNTGATAGAAATTTTAAAATTTCAACTGGAAATGTAAGATTTTAAAATTTACAGTAGTACAGTATATAATAAAAACATTTCTTCTGTGGTAGCAAAGTATGCATCTTGTTACAATGTGGTATTACATCAAATATATAATTGGAGATCTTTTTTTTTTGATTTCTAAAATTCTGAAAGATCCATATTAACACCTTGTCAGCTAAAATTTAGTAGATGGAATGCCACATTTTTTCAAAATATTTGACTGTCCGTCATGAATTCTACTTAAAACTTTGATAATGCTTGTAATGGAGTAGTTACATTTCCTTTTATTGCACTTCTACCAATGTCTAAATTGCCCATAAAAGGTTTGAGTAAAGAAAAATTGAAATCAGATTACAAATTACATAACTACTGTTACAAATGAGTAATCGATTACTGATTTTGATTATTATTACATTTTGTAGTAATCATAATCATAGACTAGTAATCTGTAATCTGTAATAAAAATTTGTGCTAAATGATAACAATTTTTGATTACATTGGATTTTTATTATATAAATAGAATCAAATTCTATTGGTAAGTTTATTTATAATATTATTTTAGTTTTGGTTTGAAAAACTAATGCTGCAATTGTAAATTATAGAACAATGTGCTAAGGTTACTAGAATTCGTGGTTTAATATATGTAATATTAATGAATTCTTTGCTATTCCTTTATAACAATTATTGTTATTGTTAACTTCTTTAACAATAACAATTCAATATTAAAAAGGTGCATGTAGGTTTTCGTAACCTACGGAAATAAAAGACCTTGATATTCAATTATTTGCTTTTTTTTCTGCATAGGTTAACGGACATGTCAGCAGTTAATTTCTAATGTATCACAGGCACTTTGAAATTGGTTTATCCAAATTGTTTCAAACATATCAAAAGGTACAAGAGTAACAATTCAGTTGACCTTTTTTATCTACAAACCTTTAGCTTGGGCCCCATATGTCATTGTATTTAACAAAGCTCAATGTCAATAATGTTCCATTTAAGCCTTACTAAACATAGTTTCGTGACAAGTTTGAAAAAGGTAGACACCTACCAAATCGCTTTTAGGTATTCTACATCGCATAGGTGGATTGATGCGAGACTCTTTCTCTCACAGTAACTATGCGAGGCTTTAATCCCTATGACAATCAATATTGTCATTTAAATCATATCGCTATTACAAAGAATCAGATAAGGGTGCTACCCATAATTTGTTGTTTGCGTGTTTTTGTCCAAAGGAATAGAATATCCACTCAGATTTTCTGCACATGGTTTCGACGGCCATCTACTGTTCTTCCAAATTTCAGGAAGTGGTGCGGCATGGTCGCGCTTACGACTATGAACCTTATTATTTTAACCATTTACCTTACATTTATTAAAACTAAACGTGATTAGTTGGATTAATTGTGGTTAGGTTTAATAAATAAGACATATGTAAGAGGCGGAGTTGAAACTATATGAGAATAAGGAAATTTCAATGAGACTTATTCAAATATGACAGAGTAAGATTAGCGCAGAGTATTGCAAGTTTCTATAAGGAAATCAATGACAAGCCACTGATAAACCATTCGAATGTCGGCAAAATCATACAAATCATAATACCTCACTTGAATGAATTGCAAAAATCAGGGTAGCCTAAGTTCTAATGGATAATATCTAGCTAAACACAAATTTTTGTTGCCTAGTAGCTTTGAGCGGCAAAACAAGAGAGTTTGTCCTTGAATAAAAGGAAATTGGTTTTTCCGTGCGTCCATTATACTGTGATAATTGCTTGAGGAACTCAAGTTAATTGCGGATGTTTATGGACGATGTTTACTGACTCATGACAAAGAACCTTAATTTCAAAAATAAGTATATAATAGGAGTAACACACGATTCAATGGAATTAATCACAGTCATGGACAATAGTGACTGAGCGTGTACATGAATTATTAATATAACATTTCAAATTTTATTTATGTCTGTGCATATATACGACAAATGAATATTCTTGAACGCTTTTTTAATAAATGTAAGGATAATTTTGAATTTACTTACTTTGTGGAATTGCTGCCCGCACTATTACTAATCTAGGACAATTTCTCTTTCATAACAAATAAAATGCAGTGTTTTATTTATCATGAAAAATTATTCCAATATGTATTAGGTGTGATACAGATTCTGATTTAATACCAATTGTATATCTCCGTAATCTTCGTTGGAAAATGTGTTGCAATTATTCTCGAATTTACTAAATTTCAACAATGATATTATGAGTTATGAAAAACAAATTGAGTAGTATTCTTGAGCCAAAAATTATTTAGCCTTCAAAATGGTGGTCGTTGATGAAATAGGGGGAAATTCAGGATCGTATCGCCTATGTTTAGCACCCATATAGATGAGAACACCTTTGCCCGTCTGCTGTCTTGTTCCCACATCCCTTTCGGTCTCCAGTTTGCCTATATTTTTAGGGTGTGGGGTGTGATTTTTCATTTATCCTCAAAACTTCTCAAACTTTTAAATCAGCTTTAGATTTACTTTTGATTAAATACACCGAGTACTATCTATCTAAATGTCTTCACCAATTACACCCCGTAAACGCAAATATAGCAACAAAGAGAATTTCGACCAAGTTTTAACAAACTTTAAGTGTTTGGTGTTAGATCTGAAGCGGAAGAGCGAAAAACTTTGCAATAAAAGGAAAATAAACTTATCAGAATTCCCAGCACAAATAGTTAATGTAAATCAACTTACTGCAGAATTATACTGTGTTAGTTCCGCCAAAGTTAAGCTAAATGATAAGAAGACTTCCGAAATTAGAATCATTAGTAAATCTATCCGTGGGAGAAGACGACATGAATGGGACAGTTTTCTTACTGCACACGTAAGAAAACATAATATTGGTGGAAATACGACAGTGCATGGCAATAAAATGTGAATTTTATTAATTACTTACCTAATAGTAATAAGTTACCACTTGCTTACTATTTTCACCAGACTCATCCTGTCTTAATCAAATGTTACAAAGTAATATTGTTATCGGTAGTTAATATAAACGGTATGGTTTAAAAGGTCCGCAGTGTATGCCGCCGATTTTATGCTCGCAAGGAGTATCATTATATTATTATTTACTATATCATTATATTATTCATTATATCATTATATTATTATTTATTATATCATTATATTATTATGTATTATATGAATATAATATAATCCATGTCAAAAGGGTCTCCGAAACGCCAGGATTACTTTTCTATTCTTTTTTACTAACCAGGAGTTGTTACGCTCCTGCACGTCCGACATTTTGAAGGCTAAATAATTTTTGGCTCGAGAATAGCACTCAACTTTGTTCTAAATTACTTTTGGAAATGTAAAATATGAGTTCTTAGAAAAGTGTTCCTAGAAAAATTCTTAGATAAATAAATCTTAGATAAAATAGAAAAATGGTTCTATCTGCCTTTCAATGAACATGGTTTAAGGGAAAATGAGGGTTGACTTTTTATACTTAAATTATTTCAACTTAAATTTCAATTTTAAATTCGCACAAATATCTCAAATTCATTCTCAATAGAATGTGAACAACAATAAAATTTATAGTAATAAGCCAACTCACGCCACGTCACTATTGGACTTGTTCCATTTTATGTTTCGCGCTCATTGAGTCGCTCTAATCAATTTGAGAGATAGTGACTTTTTCTCTCGTTATCCGCTTCTGCGAATATACCGTACAACAAGCATTAGATATACTACGAGTTTTTTCAAAAATTGTTAGTAGTGGCAATTTTTTATTAAACTTAACTATACTAATTGGTACCAGATTTTTTAACAAAGTAGTTCATTGAGAGCCAAAAGTTAAAAAATTTTTGAAGGAAAGCCAAAGTATTTTTACAGTTTTAGAAATAATACTAGCCGCCGGCCAACTTAGTCAATGCTTGATTTAACAGTCATTTAATAATTTAAAGCATGTATGCTCTTAAAATGTCCTTGCATCCTTGTAAGAGTTAGTATGAAAACAAACAGGATTTAACACCGCAAAGGTGACAGTGGTAAGTGGTAAGTACAAGTGAGCCCACCTCTGGGTGAACTCGGGAGGGTTTACCAGAGCTCTATTTATTTCGGTTATTTTCGCCTCTGAGAGTGGTTGGGACACTTTACTACTGTGGCATTTTGGTCCTTGGCTATTGTTTTGCCTGTTTGGGGTGTTGTTTGTTGTTTGGAGTTTTTGATTTTTGAGATTTCGGAAAGTTTTTGATCTGTGCAAATATTTCACTTTGGAAATACTTATATTTGAATTGTAGAAATTTGCCGCAATTATAGTTTCATATGGGGATAGCTGCTGGCTCATCTGAATGAGAAAAAATTCAGAACTGTCATNTTTGATCTGTGCAAATATTTCACTTTGGAAATACTTATATTTGAATTGTAGAAATTTGCCGCAATTATAGTTTCACATGGGGATAGCTGCTGGGTCATCTGAATGAGAAAAAATTCAGAACTGTCAATCGGAGGTTGTCACTGCCTTCTTAGTAATAGTGACAGATTGGGGTATGTAGCGTTCCTGACTGTTAAATATTCTGAAGAATAACATGAAATTTTTAATAATAGAATATTAACATGGAGAAGCATACACAAAAATGTTATCTTTGGCAAGAAAAATTCAAACTAAAGCAGCATGAAAGGATTTGCACTAATCAATACTGTCACAAGACTTTCCTTCGTACTTGTCTTCCCAAATTATCTTCTNAGCATGAAAGGATTTGCACTAATCAATACTGTCACAAGACTTTCCTTCGTACTTGTCTTCCCAAATTATCTTCTAGGGATTTTTTTACAACACAAAAGGGCTGGAGATGTGCTGACTGCGTTAATCCACAATTCTCAACGCAGGAGTCAACAGTGGGGTTCAGTAACGAATTATTTTCATCAACACCTGGGTCTCCTTCAACTTTTAGCAACAATTTATTTTCTTCATCAACTGCGTCTCCTTCAACTGTACCTGGAAATACTATTCCTGATAATTTCAACACTCGTAAGATAGAGTACCATAATGTTAATTTAAAGTTAAACAAGGAGCCTGTACTAAACGATAGACCTCTTACTGAATTTGAGTGTTCAATCCTGAAACCTTCCTCAAAATGTTTCAGGATTGCACACTTAAATATTAATAGTATCAGGAGCAAGCTGGACGATTTAAGACTTGATCTAGTTGATAAAGTCTTTAACGTTTTTACAATTACGGAAACAAAACTAAATGAGAGTGATTTTGATTCGCCGCTTGCAGTTGATGGGTATAATTTTATAAGGAGGGACTCTAAATTCAAAATCCATGGTGGAGGTATTCTTACTTATTTTTCAAATGATTGTTCGTACGAGATTATTGAAATTTGTGAGCTCAATGGTACTTTTAAATTTCACAAAGAGGTTGAAATCATGATTTACAAAATCAAACCTAAGTTCACAAAAGCAATGATTCTCGTAACAATCTACCGTCCACCACATACATCCTACATCACACAGTTTGTAGAATCTCTTGAAATACTTATTCTAGAATTGATAAAAATGAATGACGAGTTAATTATAATGGGTGATCTAAATATTGATTTTTTGGTAAACACTAATGTTAAATTCAAAATTTTTAGCTTTATGAGGGAAGCTGGCCTTCAACAAGTATAAGTATAATAAGGGTACCTACTCGTACTACAATTAATAGTTCAACTCTAATTGATCATGTTTATGTGCCTAGCTCAAACAGGTTTAAAGATTTCGGTGTTATACCCTGTTCTTTTTCTGACCATCATATAGTACATGTTTCTAGGCAGAATGCTAGACATAACAAAACAATCGGTCAAGTGATCGAAACCAGAATCTGGAGAAAAGTAAACTGGGATGATGTTTTAAAGGATTTACGAGAAATTAACTGGACTAACTTAGACAAAACTAACGTTGACTCATGTCTTGATGAATTTAACAAACGTGTGCTCAAAGTAGTTAATCTTCACGCTCCTATACGTAAGATCATGGTTAGAGGAAAATTGAACCATTGGATGAGTAGCGAGATTATGCTTCTTAGAAAAACACGGGACAAAGCCTATAAAGCTTTTTTAAAATCCAGATGCGCTGACTCATTAAAGTTTTACAAAAATTGTAAAAACATAGTAACAAATGCATACAAGCTAAAAAAATGTATTTCCTTACAAAGTTCAAAAATAATGAAAATGATTCGAAAAAATTATGGGATTCAGTCAATGAACTAACAAATTATAGATGTAAACAATCTAAAAACTTCTTTTCCATACTTAATGAGAATGGTGATCAGTGTAATAATGATTTTGAGATAGCTAAAGAATTTGCTAATGCCTTTACACTTAGCAATTACACAAATTTCGAACAAAATGAGAATAGTGAAAACTATCAAAACATCTCTAAACACATATCTGATAGGATGATTCTAGATTCTATTTCTAGTACAAAACCTAAAGCTATTGATCTAACTATGGAAATTCCTCCTCAATTTTTGAAAAGAACAGCATCTGAGTTATTAGTTCCACTTAAACATCTTTTTGAACTAATTTTTGTTAACTGTACTTATCCGGAGTCATGGAAATGTGGCATAGTTTTTCCACTTTATAAAAAACGAGGGAAAATCAATGTCACGTCTAGCTACAGACCAATAACAAGTACCTTTTTTCTAAGTAAAGTTTTTGAAAGGATTGTTAAATTCAAATTATCTAACTATCTAAATAGTAACAATCTTTTCTGTATTCATCAACATGGCTTCAGAAGAGGTCGTTCTTGCGATACTGCTATGAAGTCGCTAACATCATTTATTTATAAGAGGATAGATATTAAGAAGGGTAAAGGTCCATTCGTTTTTGTGGATTTCAAAAAAGCTTTTGATTCGGTCAATCATAATTTTCTTATAAATTGTTTAACCGAAAAGTTAAAAATTGATACTGATTTGATCAAATTAATCAAAAGTTATCTATCAAATAGATTTATTAAAATTAAAATCAACGGAAAACTCTCATCACAATATAGTGTTACATGTGGAGTACCACAGGGCTCAATCCTTGGACCGATGCTATTTACCTTATTTATCAATGATTTAGAAGCTATTATAAATGATCCTCTTGTCTACTT
>NIPM01000051.1:0-72927 GCA_002738285.1 Holacanthella duospinosa | reverse complement strand
TTTTTTTTTATAATTTTAACTTTAATTTTTAGGTTAATTAAAATAGGCCTACGCAAGTGGGAGTGTCTAAGTATATTACCATTTTGTACTAAAAATGATGATATTGACACTGTAATAAATTACAATCAAATCAAAATCAAAAATCAAATCAAAAGTGGGGACTTATTTTAAGCACCATCGGCAATAAAAATTCTCCTATTTCACGCATGTGTGGCACCGTTTGATGTTGCTGTCGTGGGTGGGGCAAGCATTTTATAAGTATTCAGTTTCCGTATTTAACAACTACACTTTGGATTTGTTATCTGTCGTTTGCGCTTTTGAGAAGGGTATAACTCCAATACTCAAATAATACACTCCGATTATAAAACATTATTACGGAAGAACTAACTCTTCAATTTANGCAAGCATTTTATAAGTATTCAGTTTCCGTATTTAACAACTACACTTTGGATTTGTTATCTGTCGTTTGCGCTTTTGAGAAGGGTATAACTCCAATACTCAAATAATACACTCCGATTATAAAACATTATTACGGAAGAACTAACTCTTCAATTTAGACTCAAAATTATTTGTTTGATGAAATCTCATCACATTTAGCATTGGAAGAAAATGTACTATAAGACGGAACGGCTTAATACCTGGGGTTTTCAGCTCTAAAAAGTTAGTTTTTAAAAATTTTGTGTACTTATTTCACACTATTTCGTTGACAGATANGGTATAACTCCAATACTCAAATAATACACTCCGATTATAAAACATTATTACGGAAGAACTAACTCTTCAATTTAAACTCAAAATTATTTGTTTGATGAAATCTCATCACATTTAGCATTGGAAGAAAATGTACTATAAGACGGAACGGCTTAATACCTGGGGTTTTCAGCTCTAAAAAGTTAGTTTTTAAAAATTTTGTGTACTTATTTCACACTATTTCGTTGACAGATATAATGTAAATAAAGGCACTAAACCTAATGAGAAGCTATGTCATTGGGAAAATATTTTGCCGTTTAAAACAATATTAAAACCCAATATTAATTGTCATCAAACTGCGTGTGTTCTACTTAGACTTGATCATATTTTTCTATCGGTTGGGAAGTTCCATTCAATTTTCCCATTTCCTTTTAAGAAAACAATCATTATGATATAGTGGTTTATAATTCTTCAAGAATACTGTGTTTGCGTTTACACACAAATGGACGGATGCTCCAGAAACCTATCTAAACATGGTAAATAGTAGAGAATTTTTCATAGAGATCCATAATAAAAAATTAACGAAAATTTCTATAGTCGGTCTTCTGGTCTTGGCTCTTAAGCAAAACTCAAATACCATAAGTCATAGGGAGCACATTTGTTGGTGGTTCATTCGTTAGTCGGAGAGAAAAAGATTTGAGCGGGAAGACAAGCTGCTACTCTCCGAAATGTCATAAAGAAGAAAAAAGAAAAAGAAATTACTGCGTTTGTATTTACATTTAATGTAACAACGTAAACTATCAACTCATGTACAAATTCAGCATTGCTCAGTTACTTGGAAATCAAATTTTTTGTATGTGAAATTTTTTTTGATACTCCAACTCGTCTTTGCAGTTACAACATACGAGTTATATTCCTATTCAACTATAATATTCATATTTTCTTTTCTGTTTTAAGATTCATCAAACTCGTTTCCATAGTTTTTACGTAGTGATATCTAAATTGTCTGTAATACTTCGGCTTAATGGTAGTTGAAATCTATGTAGCACCGATATCGCCATTAATTTTACAAATTTTAAAAAGAAATTATTTATGTTGGTACAGTGATGACCATACTATAGAATTACAGGTTTATAACACAATATGTTTCTTCGTGTTCTAACTCGCTAGCATTAGTTGATCACACTTACCCCTTAGTATTCTCTAGTATGAAGTTGGGGAATTTACCAAAAATTCCACTCAAATAAATAGCAAATTTAAAGGTCAGCAGAAGAAGAGTTTATGATACATTTTTGTGAAAATAACTTAAAAAGGAATCTTTTAGCATCTTTTGAAGGCTTTCTTAGTAAGGGTTTTGTTTCTTAGTAAAATTTCAATATCTTTAACCAGAGAATTTTTTGTGGAAAAGATTTTAACTGATATATATTTTGTCAAGTTTAGTAAACTTTTCGCAAGATTTATATTCTGAGAACGCAATCAACCTTTTTTGGTAAGTACTTAAGCAAGATTTTCAGCATATTTTAAAATAAATTTTTTAGCATAGATAATAAACCAGCTTTTCGCTGCAATAAAAGGATGTCAATTTACGCAATTCATTCTGCTAGCGGTTATTGTAGTAAGTCAATTTCCAAATCGTTTAAAAAATCCATATATGTGAGAAAAAAGAAAGGTTCATTACTAATTAGAGATTATAAAATTCAAGAAGGATTAGGCTTTTTCGCGTACTTTTTCAAAAAATTTTGTCAAATGTATTATGAGTACTCTGTATCTTCTTGAACTCAACTACAACTCAAGCATAACTGAAAGTCAAAAGCAACTGAAGCGTAACTCATGCGAAACTCAAACATAACTAAAGAGCAACTCAATAGAACTCAAGCTTAACTTAACAGTAACTCAAGCATTTTTATGACTCTTCTGTATGACTCAATATTATGATTTTTTATCACTATTTACGAATTTTTCTATTATGACTCTATTTTATGACTCTTCCTTACTCCAATGCAACTTTGGTGTAAGATTGATGGGGACTATTTTTATAACTTTTCCTCTCCCGTTTCTACAACTCATATCTCTGTAACAAACAAATAACTTGTTGAAATAATATCTCTTACATTGCAATAACTTTTTGACAGATAAGTTGTAACTTAGAATTATTAGGTTGATCATTTTTTCTAATTATTATTTACAAACCTAATTATATAATTCCGCAATGGTTTCCTAATAAATTTACTTTAGTGCATTTCTAATACTGCACTTTTGTAAATAGTAATATGCGAAACATGCATCCAATTATAATTGTATTAAAGCCAGTAACATACATGAACAGAAGTAATTTTTAAATGATTTTTTTGCTAAAATTGGGAAATCTGATCTGTACAATTTACTGATCAAACACAACGGTTTGGAAACTATGCTCCTGGACCTAACTTGCGCAAGTGCATGAACTACATATAATATAAATAACTATACAAAATAAATAANTACTATGCTCCTGGACCTAACTTGCGCAAGTGCATGAACTACATATAATATAAATAACTATACAAAATAAATAAATAAATATTTATGAATTTTGAATAAATCTAGAACCTATCTATTTGGAAATATGTAAGCTTAGGAAAATAAATGATTTTTTTTTGTTTTTTATACACCCGTTATTTATCTTTCCTGAACATTCNATATGTAAGCTTAGGAAAATAAATGATTTTTTTTTGTTTTTTATACACCCGTTATTTATCTTTCCTGAACATTCAGAGGTAGTGGGCATTAGCAAACGTATTCTGCCATGCTGTATAAAAATTCCAAAAGTGAAACAATTTTTTTATGGTATGCAATTGAGCAGTTTTTATCATTATGGCGTTTCCACAAGTTGCGCGGTTTATCCGTCAGATGACATTAAGTTTAATATTAAGCTTACCTGCTATTTGGTTCAAATTTACTTGGAAATTTGCAAAGTTGTTGTGGGTATTTTTCCGAGTAATGTTTAAATGGAGGTCAAAACAATACAACCTCAACTTAAGAGACCAAATGGTGCCGAATGTTAACATTAGCGGTACTTGCTGTTCGGTACAAATAACTTGAACCTTTCCATTGTTGCTAGCATCATTCTCAATAATGTTTAAATAAGCGTCAAAGGGATGCCATCGCTACTTAAGCCATCAAAGGGCGTCAAATGTTGACAGTTGAACCGAAAGCTAATGCTAACGTTCGGCGACCTCTTGTGACTTAAGTCACGATGGAATCACTTTAACTCCCATTTAAACATTAGATAGNGGATGCCATCGCTACTTAAGCCATCAAAGGGCGTCAAATGTTGACAGTTGAACCGAAAGCTAACGCTAACGTTCGGCGACCTCTTGTGACTTAAGTCACGATGGAATCACTTTAACTCCCATTTAAACATTAGATAGAATGATAATAGTAGCAATGCTGCAAAAATTCAAATCAATTGAACCGAACGGCAAGTACCGCAAATACTAAGTTCAATGTCATCTAGCGGGAAAAACGCGCAAATTTGAGGTCTAGCGCAATGGAAAAAGTTGATCAACTGCATCCCTTAAACGAAAATATACCACTATTAGGATTTTGAAACCGCGTGGGAGAATACGTTGACTGATGACCCTTACATTTAAAANACGAAAATATACCACTATTAGGATTTTGAAACCGCGTGGGAGAATACGTTGACTGATGACCCTTACATTTAAAACCAATATTTTGGGTATATTTACCCTTAACCAGCAGGTAAATTATTCTTTTTTTTTTTATATATATTACAATTAAATTACTTTATAATGAATAAAGCGAACCTAACGTTTANTTAAAACCAATATTTTGGGTATATTTACCCTTAACCAGCAGGTAAATTATTCTTTTTTTTTTTATATATATTACAATTAAATTACTTTATAATGAATAAAGCGAACCTAACGTTTAAGAAAACAAAGTATACAGCAACTAATTAAATAAAACTTGATTCAAGTCGAGAGAAATAATTATAATACAGCAAAAATTAATATCAATATATATTGAAATGTCATAAGAAATTTACCAAAAACCTAACAAGCCTCACCTGATACTGTTTGGTTTAAACTCCAAGCTTTATGCCATAACCTTTTAGGCACAGAAGAGGGTGGGAAATTAATTAACTCAATTGTAGACAGAAATAAAATTTTATCTTTCACACCATGCAATATAAATACAATTAGTCTGCAAAGTTACAATAAAATTAATAAAATTTAGTATTTGTTACCTTAAAAATATAAAAACTTTTCCTTTCTCATGATTTCCAAACAATTGAAACACAGAAAATTTTTTAAATCACCAGTCGATTCCGTTTACGGTGAATCACTATGGTTGATGAACATTTATGTATTTTCTGGAGCNTTTTTTAAATCACCAGTCGATTCCGTTTACGGTGAATCACTATGGTTGATGAACATTTATGTATTTTCTGGAGCTTTGTTTGAGGCAAAGACCCTAGTCATGCCTATGAGACTCACTTAAGCGGAAATAAACCACATATTCTCCAATTGAATATTTATGAGTAGAAAAATTTTCATCTCCAACAACTCACCTCACTCCCCACTGAACTATTGTTATGGGTGTCAAAAAGTGAATGAAAACTAAAGAGAAGGTCATAAAAAAATTTACCGAAAGAATTATGCATGCACATGTAACATTGCCATTAATTCTGACAGGAGAGGTAGGGGACGCCGGAAGATTATCATATGTGGTAATGTACAGAATATATAAAAATAGATTTCATTATATTACAAAAATTGCTATGTGATAATGTGAAGGGAATAGGAAAGAATATATGTATCTGACTCACTTGTATTGTGTCAGAATTCATTAGAAACATCTGCATGAATGAGATTCTCAATAATACTATCTTTACTAAAGAAAGTAATTACATAAGCGAGTTTCGTAATACGTATGGTACAAGTAAGTTTGTCAATGACATTACCTTCAAAGTCTAATATTGTCACTTTGTCACCAATCTCACAGTCTGTGACTATTTTTAATCATTTGAGAATTTTCCAATCCGTCAAAACATCAAAGTTTAAGATTAGGAATAGAAAGCTTTGGAAATATTTATTACTAATGTTGACATTACAATTGAGGACATCATTGTTTACTTTGACAACTCCCTTAGGTTGTCAAAACTACATTGTTCACCCGATGCAACAAAGTTTGTTCGTGAATCATAATTCAGTTACCTTACACTGTCATTTCTAGCTAAGAAAATAGTGGCAACTTTTGTTTACCTGGTGAGGTCAGATCTCATATTCAATAACACTCGACATGTAATCGACAAATTTTATGAAATATTGTCAACAATAAATAAACTTAATAATTCTAGACTTATGAGGATAATGAGGTTAAATATAATTGTTTTTGTGGGCTAAATTAGGAAAGGTAATAATCTTCAAATCCAAGTAGATTCAGAATAAAATGTTTGAGAAAGATGCGCACACGTGGCTGCTAATAAATGTAAAAATTTGAGGGTCGAACTGCACGATGGAGAATTAAAGGAAAAGTTGAATTTTAATGCCAAACGTTTCGACTTATTGTTTTCTTCAGTGGCTAAGATAATTAAAAAATAAAATCTGATAATTAATAATTGAGTAAAAGAAGTTAAAAAAGTTGAATTTGACAATTGTAGGAAAGTTTGCTTGAGTTTTTTAACTTTGAAAATCCTGTTGTTACGCCAGTTTTATGCCAAACTGATTTGGCATAGAAACTGCTTTCCTGCTCTCCTCAGCTACTAGTGCCTTCCAGCCTTCCTGCCCTTCTGCCTATCCCCAAAACTGCTGCCCTTCTGCCCTCGGAAGGCAAATCGCCCATGTATGATCTATGGAAAATACGAAAATGCAAGGTAAGCATAAAGGGTAAATGCTCCTGGTATGTACATAGGGATTAAAACTATTTATAAACCGAACATTACAACCGATACAACTTAGCTGCACATTTTCCTTAGATTTCATATCAGTGAAATCTGGCTTGAACTTGTTTTTTATTGCTTTACGAATAANTTATATCAGTGAAATCTGGCTTGAACTTGTTTTTTATTGCTTTACGAATAATATTTTGAACTCTACTCTAATCGAGTATATTCTGTTAACTCGGCATAAAAGGTTTGGTTGCAATTTGGAAGTCGTATTTAAATCAAATTAAAATTTCTAAATCAAAACAATGGTTTNACATAGGGATTAAAACTATTTATAAACCGAACATTACAACCGATACAACTTAGCTGCACATTTTCCTTAGATTTCATATCAGTGAAATCTGGCTTGAACTTGTTTTTTATTGCTTTACGAATAATATTTTGAACTCTACTCTAATCGAGCATATTCTGTTAACTCGACATAAAAGGTTTGGTTGCAATTTGGAAGTCGTATTTAAATCAAATTAAAATTTCTAAATCAAAACAATGGTTTTCTGGAATTTTATCCTGATGAAACAGGAGGAATTTGGAATTATAATGCATCATTGATACTCCATTCAAATTACGATTCTCTCCTTCTTTGATTCTAGGTGAAATAAAATTCTCGACTAACACTTGCAAAATTTGAATTCGAATAATTTTTTTTAGAAAAATAGGTAAATTTACTGTACAATTTTAGTAATTGTTGATGTATCAATAAATCGAGTAATAAACGTATTTCGTAAAATACAGTTTTATGATCATGCATCTGTTGTGTAATGAATTTATTTTGAATGATCATTCAAATAATTTTGTTGTGAATTCTTTCAGCCGAGTAGTTAAAATTCAAATATCGAATTTATAATTTTTTTAATAATACAACTCAATTTTAACGAACTCTTACTTGGCAATATTCTATTATCAAGCACAAAATTTTTTTTGCAAACGTCATTTTGTTACTGTGATTGAGTTAAATTTCGTTAGGCTATACCATTCAAATTTAACAAATCAAATCACTATGCAGAAATAAAAATAATATTTCGCAACTTTGTCAATTATAGCCANCATCTGTTGTGTAATGAATTTATTTTGAATGATCATTCAAATAATTTTGTTGTGAATTCTTTCAGCCGAGTAGTAAAAATTCAAATATCGAATTTATAATTTTTTTAATAATACAACTCAATGTTAATGAACTCTTGCTTGGCAATATTCTATTATCAAGCACAAAATTTTTTTGCAAACGTCATTTTGTTACTGTGATTGAGTTAAATTTCGTTAGGCTATATCATTCAAATTTAACAAATCAAATCACTATGCAGAAATAAAAATAATATTTCGCAACTTTGTCAATTATAGCCANCCATTCAAATTTAACAAATCAAATCACTATGCAGAAATAAAAATAATATTTCGCAACTTTGTCAATTATAGCCAACGTTTTACTAGTAGTCATAGAATAATGATCAAGCTAAATAGCTAAAATTGGCACGGTAATGCATACAGAGGATACAATTGTTTGGTATAAGGTATAACTATACTACGTAATCTTTCTTTCTTAAAATCACACAAATTTTTTCTTAAATTTTTACCAAATGATGGCAAACTTTTTTCAAAATAAGACAAAAATCTTGCTTAAAATTTACAAAAAATTTTTTAAATGCTTAGGTTATAAACACTTTTTGACTAAAAAGTAGTCAAAGTTCTGCTAAAAAGCTAAAACATCATTCTGAATAAATATATCTTGGTAAATAAATAAATAAATAAAATTATGTTAAAAATCAATGAAAAACATAAAATATTGCGCTTATTCGTTGGATTGAGGTATAATAAATTTGCAGATTATTTATTAAGTTATAAAATTTCAAATTCGGTGTGATTGAGGATATTACGTTTGTAAATATTCAAATTATGTAGCTATTTCTTTTAGAATTTCCAGAATTTTGTTAAATAACGATAATACCGATGCCTTCAAAAGTAGTTACAGCTTTTTGAATTTTTTCTAACTTTACCTAAGGATAAATATGGTCCAACAGTGAATTTAAAATTTAATATACCCTACTGTGGTGGGTTACATTATGTGACAGATGGGAAATAAATTTAATTCAAACAATCGCGGTGAGTTGGAGGAAATTTGAATGCGTGAAACAAAAATTTCTGTTAACTCATATTGCATTTAAGTCTAAATAAGTTTTGTTAAGAGCAACATTAGTTAAAGTGTTTACATTTCATATATTTGTTAGTCTTACTAAATTGCAATTCTTCGTCTAGCTGCATAAACTTTCAAATTTTCTCTTACCTTTTTTTCAATTTTGCTCACCTATTGTATGTAATCTTCCACTTTTTCATTATGTTGCAATTCAAATTCCACACAAAACAACCCTTGCATCTCAATTATTTAACTAGGTTTACCTTTCATAGGGTTTTATCATAATTTCTGTTTCTGTTTGGACTCGGCTGTATGAAGATATTTCTTGTCACTGATATTTAGATTACATTAAACGATTCCTAAATTGGTAAGGAAAGCATTTATTTGTTGACTCATAATTCAGCAAATTATTTACTGGTAAATTCTATATTGATATTAGTAAAGATACCGAATTCATACACTTGATTGTAATTTACACAACTTAACAAATATTGTATTAGAAAAAAAGAGCAATCCAGGTCGTAAATGTATATCCCATTTGAAAACATGTTCTTTACACAGTAGATTTAACCACATCTTATTCTAAGGATCTTCTTTTTGAAGTCAACGTACAAGTTGAGACGACCGTCAACCTGATCAGCTGTTTCCATATCACCTGGTAGCAAAATTCGATGCGGGTTTGGAAGGCTATGTTCTGCAACCTGTATAATTTATAAATTAAATTTATAAATATTTCGATTATCTTTTAATTATATTCAATCGCTCACTTCTTCCGCAGGATTGGTGACGTGTTCAACAATTGTTTTCCCAACTAGATCCATACCTTTCGCGCAAAGCAGATGCTTGTCCTAACATATTATATAATAAATATTAAAACAGATTTGACTACCAATTACATACAATTTATCTGAAATTTGGAAGTATTTATACTGACATCTATTGAAAGCACACTGTGAATTGTTATGGAAACAATAAGGATTATTATTGAGCAATATTTTGCCATCTTTGTTCCAGAAATTTGATTGTTTTATGAGCTTCCAACGGTGTAATGAATGTCCAGTCCTGATGCCCTTTTCATTTAGAGACAAAATATAAAAAAATGGTGACTTGGTAATTACACTGTTAGGTTGACCTACGTTGAAAAATTTCTCTTTCTGCGAATCATTACTTAATCTCTCAAACTAATCGAGTATAACTCTAACCGCACTAAATTCTTTTACAAAATTGTAACTCTTAGGAAGCTCGTTTTACATATTTTACACTATTTAGCGCAAACATTTTTGCTACTGTTGGTAAAAGGGATTTTTTGAATTTTAAACATAAGTTAACAAATGTTTGAACTAAATTTTTTATAATATTGCTATTTGAAATAAACAGGTATTTTTTCTCTACTTAAGCTCTTTTTTACATAAGTGCATAAATTAGTTGTCAAATTTTTAATTAAGCAAGCTACTTTAGATGTATTGGCTCGGTTGGAATTTTTATAAATATTTATACGACAAGCCTTAACTTTTTCTGCACTTAATTTTGCAATAAGTACATTGCGAAAAAATATTTTACTTGAGCGACATATTACTTTTGGCCCAAGCTCTTTGCTGGAGAAAGTCCTCGAGTAATAATTATTCACGTTTATAGAGGGTCCATAATTTTTTTGATGCAGTTGGTATTTTATTATAAAAGAACATTGAAAAGTTGTGGGAGCATTTAAAAAATTAGGTCACTAGGACACTGTCCGTTACTGTCCGTTCGAACAATAACGTATAAACCGCACGGTTTGGATTTGATGAACTCTGTAAAATTAAAGTCTTTACCGATTTTTCTAAGTGATATATTGAAATTGTTCACTAGCTAAAGGCTTACAAGGATTACTAGAACAGTAACAGTAAGTGCGACCAGTTTTTGCCAAATCTTTTTATACCAAAAAAACTTTGTCAAATTTTTCGCAAAATTTTCCTTGTGATTTATATATTCTATTACTCAACTTGCGTCATAGGCTACACTGCTTTCTCTACATCCGCTCAAAATAAAACTTAAAAAAAAAGAATTTGGATTATATCTATCTTTTTAGCCGAAAATACATTAAATTATGTTATATTGTGGGCTCACTAGAAAACTTACAGTTTCAACAATAAATTGAAGATGGAAGTGGTTTATTTTTATAACTCAACTCGATATCGTCCTAAAAATCTGAAAATATTATTTAGTATTTATATTAAAAAATTCAAGGACTAATGCTCATTGTTTCAGCATTGTATTGTGTTTGCATTATTCGGCCTGGTTCATGAATGATTCATTCTATTTTTTTCAATTTCAATAAACTTGTTAAATTTATCAATAAGAATTTATGCATTGAAACCAATTACACATTGTGTTTTTTGGTTTTGTAAAGCGTTGAAGGTCGATGCTTTCGAAATGTACTGGTAATTCTATCGGCAAACATTCAACACAACTTAATTACCTCATTATTGACTTAAAAGTGAAGTCAAGATGTCGACAATCATGTCATAGCACGAGAAATACCTGTTTTAAGCTAAAACTGTAGACGTTAATCTTCAGAAGGAATTTGCTGCAATGTGTGCCACGTTTATAGCTAACGTGTCTATATGGTCAAACATGATCGGAAATAAAGAAAGAAATGAGCTGAAACAAGTGTCCAAATTGGAGATAGTGGGGCATTAATTTAAAAAATAACCAATATCATTTTATCTTGAAATATACACGTGATACATTATTTTTAGGAGAAAATTCCTAAGCAACACGTCAAATCCCACAAAAGTAGAAATGACAAACAAATAGAAACACGATGAACTACACAGTTGAAAGAAGATTATGAAAGAGCTGTTCTACGAGAATTGCAGTTTAAAATTTGTATTATCTTAAGTAGAAGCAGACAAATTCGATGTCTTCTGTAGTTATCATAAGCATCAAATGTTCAACAATTTATTTCTTCGCTATACAAATATGTCATTTAAATAAAATCTAAATTTAAATTGTCCAAATTTACTGAGTTAGTTAGCGGCTAATATGATAAATTTATTTCGCGGGGCAAGTTGAAACAGATTTCTGAGTTAAAATTGCTCTCTCCTTGGTCTTCTACGGCTCCCTGCCCAGTATTTCCACGCCAATTAACTGTCTGAATGTAAGATGTCTTAAGGTTGCACGATTTTGCTCTAATTTTCTCCACTGTGACATCCTTCAGTTGGAGCAGAACGTCCATTTGATGGTAGTATGCAGCAGCCGTAGGTTTCTAAAAACAAGAATAGCTTAGAATTAAATTGCTAAATTCTGGGTGTAAACTTTGAAGGTTAATTAAAAATAATACACACCTCTATTTGAAGATTATTCAAAATTGTGTCTTTCAGATATAGCAGAATACTATTGACCTCCTCCGTTGTCCATCGTCTCTGTGCCCCTGCTCTACCTTTTGTGCATCGCTTGGATGACTCTCCAGCTGATGTCAGCGTGTTTATTCATAATGGACTAAATGATCAAACACTACACTATCGAACACTACAACTTGTTCAACTAACTTTTTCATATAAATTCTTCCTTTATTCGAACTAATTCAAATTCAAATTTTGTTTAAATTTTGGAAAGAAAATAAGATATCAAGGAGACAACTTTGATGTGTTAGAAATTTACACATGCCTCTAAGGTGATTAGAACTAGCGGGAGCCGATAGTTTTTACCACCAATCAAAGACTTCCAAAATGAGTCACATTTCATAGCTTTTTTAATGCGATNGTTTCCTGGGATAGTCTGATAGTCTGATAGTACTATGAAGCGTTCTATACAATCACGGGAATTTGGCCACTATATTTCACTTGCTATCCTCACTTTCATAAAAAATTATTACAAAAATAAGGTAAAGAGAAATAGCTATTCAAATTAGAGGAAATAAATATTAAAAATATAGTATTTTCCTAAAATTAATAAAATTTTATATTAAAAGAAAAAAAATTTTTTAGCATTATAAAACGTATCAGAAACCATTATTTNTGTGAGACACTTTTTTACGTAAATATTCAGTAATTTCGAAACATAAATTTTACGTAAAAAGTATGTATCTCTTCCGTTGTATTTACTGACAGTACGTAATCAGAACCACTGTNTAGCATTATAAAACGTATCAGAAACCATTATTTAAAAAAAATGCAACCCCTGTATCTGAAAAAAAATTTTTTTTTGAAGTCAATTGGAAACATGAAAAATCGCAGTGTCACTGATGTTGGATTTATTATAAGTGTCCATNAGGAAATAAATATTAAAAATATAGTATTTTCCTAAAATTAATAAAATTTTATATTAAAAGAAAAAAAATTTTTTTAGCATTATAAAACGTATCAGAAACCATTATTTAAAAAAAATGCAACCCCTGTTTCTGAAAAAAATTTTTTTTTTGAAGTCAATTGGAAACATGAAAAATCGCAGTGTCACTGATGTTGGATTTATTATAAGTGTCCATNTTTTTTTTTTGAAGTCAATTGGAAACATGAAAAATCGCAGTGTCACTGATGTTGGATTTATTATAAGTGTCCATGGGTAGGTTATGTTTGATGTTATACTTCGACGCTACTTCTGTTGGGGTTTCGTTTTCTTCTCAATACAGAAAACAAAGTTGACTTCTCAATTCCAATAAATCTACTGAAAAAGTTTGACTAATTGATTTTTATTTATGCAAGTTTTATTAAATGTAATATTGCAGCAAATAGTGAAAGTAAACTTGATTATCTTTCTGACATAATTCAGTATGGTAGTGACATCAAATGGTTTCGAGCTTAACACTATAGAATTGTGTGATATATTATAATTTGTCAAAGGTAAAAATTTTTTTTACTAAACTATTTAATGAACTATCATTCGCCTCTGCGCGTAAACTTTTGCATCCTTTTGAGATTTTTTGAGATCCTGCGTGTAATACTGATTTTGATGTGAGAATTTTACTCATCATACTCGCTGCACAATAGCCAATAACAACAAAATTGTGAATCCCTTAATAAAACTAGTAGGAACAAAATGGGAAGATCCATTTAGGTAACACGCCGTTCCTTCACCGTTGGCTATAAGCTCACCGTTGCAATGACAGACTCCAGTACCCCCAGTCATATTACAGAATGAATTCTTGACACATTCAACTACTAAGTCATCCATAGTGCCGCAGAGTTTGCTGAGTTTGGCACGACACTTCCCACGCTGGTAGTAAGCTCCAGAAATAATACATTTGCATTCNAGTAAGCTCCAGAAATAATACATTTGCATTCTTTCTGTACAGGATTACAATGTAGTCCTTTCACAGAATCACACATTTTGGTCTCATATTGGGAGAAACTATGAGCAGGATCACAGTCTTCTCCATAGTCCTTCACGCCAAGTCCAATCGTAGGTCCAATGCATGCACAGTTTAGCAGTAATAAAAAAAATACGCCCGGTAATATTTGCNCTTTCTGTACAGGATTACAATGTAGTCCTTTCACAGAATCACACATTTTGGTCTCATATTGGGAGAAACTATGACCAGGATCACAGTCTTCTCCATAGTCCTTCAAGCCAAGTCCAATCGTAGGTCCAATGCATGCACAGTTTAGCAGTAATAAAAAAAATACGCCCGGTAATATTTGCNAGCCAAGTCCAATCGTAGGTCCAATGCATGCACAGTTTAGCAGTAATAAAAAAAATACGCCCGGTAATATTTGCTTATAATGTAAATTTCTCCATCTCTTCATTTCGATGTGAATCTACGTTCAAATACCTGCTTCTCACATGAATTGTAAGGTCAAGCCTGACTGCGACAATCCAACATGATCTGAAAAATTTTGATGTTATTAGATTAGAGAGTAATTATCCAGCGGCATGAACTGATATAACCAATTATACTAATATGTACTTTGCATTTATAGCAGTTTCAAAGTTTCTTAAACTTTTAAACGTCGCTGTAATTTGTCAACCGACCTATTTGTGTTTTTATCATTTGAAGAAAATTTAAAAAAATTATAGTTTTGTACAAACCAGTTAACAATCTATCCTTTCGTTTATATTCGTCAAGTGGCTTGACTTTTNAAAAAATTATAGTTTTGTACAAACCAGTTAACAATCTATCCTTTCGTTTATATTCGTCAAGTGGCTTGACTTTTAATAATCGAATATTTTTTGGAACGTCTAAGCTTATACGATAACTGTTCTAAAAATCTAATTTATCTAGGTGAACAATGTCTTATAAAACAAGGTCAACTAATTTTTGTTACACANAAAAAATTATAGTTTTGTACAAACCAGTTAACAATCTATCCTTTCGTTTATATTCGTCAAGTGGCTTGACTTTTTATAATCGAATATTTTTTGGAACGTCTAAGCTTATACGATCACTGTTCTAAAAATCTAATTTATCTAGGTGAACAATGTCTTATAAAACAAGGTCAACTAATTTTTGTTACACANAACTGTTCTAAAAATCTAATTTATCTAGGTGAACAATGTCTTATAAAACAAGGTCAACTAATTTTTGTTACACAAACTTCATTCACTATTAATCTATTGGTACATTAGCGTTTCTTCAAAACAAAACCCGGGGAGCCATAAGAATTCCAAAGATATGTTTAGGATACCACAATGTTTCTAAAGATATCATATTCGAATTTAGAAGTATGTGATATATTAAAGACATCTATATTGAGACAAAAATGATTTTAATATTATAATCGCAACTTTAAATCGGTATTTACAAATTCAGTTTATTAGTGATATAAAGATATAAGACGAAAACGGATATAACACTCTAATCCGAAGCTCACGTTTGTACCGAATGACTAAAACATGCGGAATCTCGATATTTATCTCGAAGCATGTCGAACTTGGAAAAACTCCGTGTTGCACAACAAATCCGTCACCATATTCGACAAGAGCCTTTCAACGATACCCTACTTGCCTTGATCCAACCTATTTAAATATCTGACTTATGGTGAACCCTAGAGGTCAAAACGAAGCAATGCCCCACCCTGTTACATATCACCTCATTTTAAGCATAATTAGGAGTACATTTGGTGAAAATTTTTATCACTTTCGGATCTGCCCTCCGACCTTCTAATGCTGCCATGTCATTTCCGAATTTTCCTGTTCCCTTCCGAGGTGATTCATTTTGTTACTGGTTCTAAAGTAAGTTTTAATCTTCTAGTTATTTAGAGAATACTTTTTTATGTCAAGTAAGAAAGTCTAATTATGTATTATATGTTGCAAAAGAAAGTAATTAGGTTATATTTAAACTTTTGTTTTTTAAACTTTATATTTAAAGTTTTGAAAAATTTAAATTTAAAAAAATACTTGTAGTAATTTCACTTAGATTAAATGAATCTAAGTGAAATTACTACAAGTATTTTTTAATGTCCTAATCGTTTCCTCAGCGAGCTGTGGTGATCAAAAATTTTTCAGCGTGACCATACTCAGATGCAATTTAGAGCTGGTCTCATACGAGGTGACATTTTTCATGTACATTTAATTTTCAACTTTCGAATTTGAAACTATTGTTTTCAAAGACCCGAACACCTGAGGCATGACTCCTACAGTCATGCACTGTAAGAGTCAAGTTAACATGACTCTGAGTATGACTCAGAGTCAGAGTTGGGAGTCGGGAGTCATTTGGTGACTGACTCGTTTGTGGTGGAACTCAGAGTCATGATTATTTACCGACATGGGAAAATGAGCATAACGGACTAATTTTCCATATCTACTTTTACCATTAAATATATATAATTTTTCTAATTTCGTATTGTCATACAGGATTTTACATAGTTTGAATTACATGACGCATATTTATTTATTTTTATTTCATTATGCACAATTTTTTTATTCAAGTCACCTCCCAAAATCAAGGAGTCATACTGATGGATCCGAAAGTCGGACTTCAAATGTTTAGAAATTCGGTGACTCTGACTCAGCTAAACTGTGAGTCATGGTGAAGACTAATTGAAACTTTCGAAATAAAAACATTTGCGNCATACAGGATTTTACATAGTTTGAATTACATGACGCATATTTATTTATTTTTATTTCATTATGCACAATTTTTTAATTCAAAGTCACCTCCCAAAATCAAGGAGTCATACTGATGGATCCGAAAGTCGGACTTCAAATGTTTAGAAATTTGGTGACTCTGACTCAGCTAAACTGTGAGTCATGGTGAAGACTAATTGAAACTTTCGAAATAAAAACATTTGCGNCGGTGACTCTGACTCAGCTAAACTGTGAGTCATGGTGAAGACTAATTGAAACTTTCGAAATAAAAACATTTGCGAGAAAAAAGAATTTTTTAATACTTGTATCTTACGCTGTCAAAAAAAATTTTGACCCAAAAATTTGGGTAACTCGAGTGACAGAATTAGACAATTTAACATAATTGGAAATTTTATATTAAATTTCCAATTATGTCAAATTATGAATTACATTACGCTTTGAATGTACCCAGATATTTTGCAAGGTTCATGGGATGCATCATGAGACAACCCTTTCCTTACCAATAATTCAGGTTTCCCTCCAAAAAAAAAAGAAAAATTAAAAAAATTCTTCTTCGCTACCTAACATACTGTACACGATTCAGAGTTGAATGTCGTATCTCTATACTGAGAAGGTCATGAGAAGGTCAAGAGAATTGGTAATGAGCTATGAATTTGAAAGACTTTTTACTCCATTTAGACACAGGATGAGAAGGATATGGTAACATCAAGGCACGAGCAATTTACTCTGGATTCAGCTTAAGTGACAAAATTTTGTCGACTACGTACCTGTTATTCATTTTCTTATGATAAATATTTAGTAACAATGATTTGGGTTTAAGATTTGCCATTAAAATATTTTGATTTTAGATAATGAAACAAAAAGTTGACATAGTTCCAGAGGAAAATTCAAAATTCAAGAATCATTATTATCAACAAAATCTAAACTAAATAAGTTATAAAACTCTTACCAACAAACTACAAATCCAATGAGATTCTGTTTGTTTTAGGTTCCAATTTCTATACTTGTCAATGGCAGCGTTCAAGCACGAGGTTGAGAGTGTAGTTTTCCGTAATTACCCTGAAAAATATTAAAATTCCTTTATCCGTTGTGATGATACGCAACAATTAAGAAGTAATTTCGAAATTTTTTCAACCACCAATGACTTATGTTTGCGATGAATAACTATAGTTTATAAAGTTTTATGTAGTTTCAAGAGATTACTTTAGGGGCAAGCTATACTCGACACATGATTATAAGGCTTACTTGAACGGAAATGAGCCGCAGATTCTAAAATTAACAATTCTAACAGAAAATCTTCAAACTCCAACAACTCACTTCACTCACCAAAAAGCTATCTATTGCGTATGTTTGAGGAAGGGAGAAAAAAAAAGTAAAGTGAAGGTCACGAAACAATTTGCCACAAGAATTATTCATACAAATGTAACCTTGCCATTAATTTTGACATAGGGAGAGGCCGGATGGTTCGCATCTGTCATAATTTGCACAAGTGTAAAAAACTCATTGTAATGTAGTAATTACTGTTATAAACAAATATGAAGTGAATAGCGAAAAATATATCTGACTCATTCACATAGTATGAGAACTCGTTACAAAAATCTTCATCAATGGGATTCTCGGAAATTCTATCTTTACTAAAAAGTAATTATACAAGTGAGTTTCGTAATTCGTAAAGTACAGGTAAGTTTGTCAATGATGTTAACCTTCAAATTTGAAAATTTTAGATGTTGACTATGCCAAATTTAACAGAGCAATGACAACATTGCTCCGTCACTTCCACCATGGTAAAAATAATCCATTTGGAATTTCAAAAATTATATTTTCGTTAAATATTAAATTTTTTTTTTGATGTTAGACAAGTAGCAATTGCCAGCGTTGTGGGAACGGTGTACCGTGACCGATCCAGCGCAAAGAAAAAAAATTTTTTTTTTGTTTAAGATCTATAACCTTGATAATGAAAAACCCTTTGAGCAGGTTAATTAATCGAAGTCAAAAACTTCGATTTAAAAAATAACCAACTAGGCAAAGTATAAACAACTTTTTATGCTTATAACAAAATTCAGTATTTGAGATTCCTGATCCAATTTTCGAAATTGGTAATGAGAATTCAAGTTGATGTCACTAACACCATTCAGAATTTGAATCACCGAATTCTGTATCACAAAAGCTAGAGTTATTGCCGATTTCGAATATTCCCTACTATTTTTGCAATGTGAGAATCAAAACAAAACTTCAATTCTCAAATTCGATAGCATCACTTTCCTCTTTGGTAAAAATTGCTTATTAAGCAGGACTCAAATATTTCGAAAGTATAAGCGACCCCATTTCCTTGATATTATTTTGTTGATTAGAGTGAGTAAAATTTGTGAAGGACAAAGCCAGGGTAGGAACACCTTCCTCCTTAGCACAAACACACACCCGCCGGATTAAACAGCAACTACAACTTCTGACACTTGGAAACAAAATGAGTTATACAAAACATACCGAGGAGACATAATTTGTTGCTCATAAAATTATAGGAAAGCTAAACTATTTCTCATATTATATTAATATACAGAGAGAAAGATTAAGTCAGAGGCATTACCCCCATGTTTAGCCGCCGGNCTATTTCTCATATTATATTAATATACAGAGAGAAAGATTAAGTCAGAGGCATTACCCCCATGTTTAGCCGCCGGATTTCTCATCACCGTTGGGCATTACTTTTACTCATAAAGTAAAAATTTGTAAATAATGCCCATGGCTAATGGATGAGTAAATGTGTTAACAGAAGCGGTAATGTCTCCGACTTAATCTTTCTCTCTGTATATTATAATATATTAGAAAACATAAATTACGTAGAATTTAATTCTGACACAAAATTAAGTTTCCCACTGAAGTTAAGGAAACATAAATTATTTGNCTATTTCTCATATTATATTAATATACAGAGAGAAAGATTAAGTCAGAGGCATTACCCCCATGTTTAGCCGCCGGGTTTCTCATCACCGTTGGGCATTACTTTTACTCAGAAAGTAAAAATTTGTAAATAATGCCCATGGCTAATGGATGAGTAAATGTGTTAACAGAAGGGGTAATGTCTCCGACTTAATCTTTCTCTCTGTATATTATAATATATTAGAAAATATAAATTACGTAGAATTTAATTCTGACACAAAATTAAGTTTCCCACTGAAGTTAAGGAAACATAAATTATTTGGCTACACCAGTGATTGCAAAACATATAGGCCTGTTTATAGGATAGGATGTAAATTAGAGGCAAAAATGACATTACTGTTGGTACATATTTATATAAACTCCACTAAGCAAGTTTCAAAATAAAAGATACATTACCGCATATAAATAAACCAATTAGTTGAATGATACGCATAGATGTTTGTAAACATAAGTATAAAATTTTATGTAATACTTATAGAAAAGATATATGTAAGCTGCATAGTTGAAGATACACAACTATATAGACTAAAATATCTATAAATAAAACCACAAATAAAATAAATAAATAAATAAATAAATTGGATGAAAATTAATAAAAAAAGTTTTCGATCTCCAACATCTAACTTCACTGCCCAAGGAGGTATTATACAGGGTGAACCAACTTAATCCGGGCCGTAGAAAGTCGCTTTCACCAAAAAAAATTTAAGACAGCAAATAAAGAGCGCGAAATAGAAAAGTTGTAAGGAATGAAGTTAGCGTGTGTTTGAGAAAACATTCCTCTGCAAAAATTAATTAATTTAAACAAACGCCATTCTGTAATGCTGAAAGATGGGTAGTTGAGAGAATGAGCAACTAGAGGAATGGGGTACGATCCCTTGGCATCTATTCCACCTGACTCAACGGAGAACCTGCCGACCCCTCCTCTCTCTGTCTCTCTGCTTTGCTCCATTGCTTTGCATCGGAACAGATATTTTATAGTGATTACAATAAAATTAACTTCACTTCCATCATTTGCTATTGTCTATCGCCTGCCTCAAGCCGTTTTTGGTGAAAGGCGAAGAAAGAAGGCCCGGATTAAGTTGGTTCACCCTGTACTTGTTTGAGTAAGTGAAAAAAAAAGTGAGTAGAAGCTCATGAAAGAATTTGCTCAAAGCATTATGCATGCATATGTAACCTTGCCATTAATTTTGACACGAAACGAGCCAGCGAAGGCAGAAAATTTTTTATGTTATAATTTGCAGAATAAGTAAACAAAAAAAAATGAAGTGAATAGCGGTGAACATACCTGTTTTATTTGCATAGTATCAGAACTCAAACATCTTCATGAATTGGATTCCCAACGATGCTATTTTTAGTAAAAATTAACTACATAAGTGAATTCTTTAATTCTTAGCGTACCCGTAAATCTGTCAATGACATTAACGTTAAAATTGAAATTTTNTGTTATAATTTGCAGAATAAGTAAACAAAAAAAAATGAAGTGAATAGCGATGAACATACCTGTTTTATTTGCATAGTATCAGAACTCAAACATCTTCATGAATTGGATTCCCAACGATGCTATTTTTAGTAAAAATTAACTACATAAGTGAATTCTTTAATTCTTAGCGTACCCGTAAATCTGTCAATGACATTAACGTTAAAATTGAAATTTTTGGATGTTAAACCATGCCAAATTTAGCCGAGTGATGAAACCGTCTTCAATCCGCCAAAGTAAATAAATTGCTTTTGAAAATTGAATTTTTGTTAAATATTATTTAATTTTCCACGCTAGACAGGTAACAGTGGTCACCATGATGGGAACGGTGTTCGTTGACTGCTACCCCGCAAAATAATTTTTTGATTTGTAAAATCTATAACCCAAGGTTGTTATGAAGAAACCCCTTTGAGCAGGTTGAGGGCAGAGTGACTTTAAATTGTTACTTGTCGCTTCGCTATTACGGTCGGTTACTTCAGTTGTTTGGATTGGATAATTTTGTTAGAGAATTTGGCAGGCTTTATATACATTTCAGTTATCCGCGGTCAGAGTAATTCAACATATTTTCAGAAATGAAATTTTATGTCCAACATCAAACTCTCTCAAATTCATACTCAAACATCTACCATGCCNTTTCAGAAATGAAATTTTATGTCCAACATCAAACTCTCTCAAATTCATACTCAAACATCTACCATGCCAAAAACGCAGAGTAACCAACATTATAAAACTCAGGGCCCATACAAACGGTCTCTATGGACACTGGTTGAATCATACTTTTGTTGATTTTTGAAAACTTGGATGTTTGAAAAATAGCATATCAGACAATCAACAACTTNGATAATTTTGTTAGAGAATTTGGCAGGCTTTATATACATTTCAGTTATCCGCGGTCAGAGTAATTCAACATATTCTCAGAAATGAAATTTTATGTCCAATATCAAACTCCCTCAAATTCATACTCAAACATCTACCATGCCAAAAACGCAGAGTAACCAACGTTATAAAACTCAGGGCCCAAACAAACGGTCTCTATGGACACTTGTTGAATCATACTTTTGTTGATTTTTGAAAACTTGGATGTTTGAAAAATAGCATATCAGACAATCAACAACTTTTTTATTATCAAAAATTGGAACTAGAATACTTGTCTTACTAAAGTTTCGAAAAGTATGTAATTCTCGAGATTCAGGAGTTGGTCATGTCACATTCGGTAACATGACGCGACGATGTCAATAATGTTTTATCCTGTGTTGGAGGACTTAAGCATGAATGTATAGACGTTAAAAAATTATTTCAGATTCTAAACAAAAGTTATTTTCTGTTTGAAATATAAATTTTGTTCAAATTTATTATGCGTTAAAATACCTGCTAGGTATTACGTGTTCAAAATGCGTATTAATTTAATACATCTCGCGGTTTGCACCTTTATCGGCGTAGGTTCTTCTAAATGAAAAATTGTACCACACTGATAATCCAACGTTTCCAATGTGATCGATCATGTTGGAAAAAGTATTTTAATATTCAAAAACCAAATTTATTCAAAATTTTTTCACGCCTCAGTTGATACAAAATTGAACACTTCGCGTCTTCATTGTTACCGGTTTAAAAAAATGTAATCAAGTTTTTTACATTAAAAAGCATTCAATTTTTTTTTAATTGAATCAAGGAAAAACTCAAACACAGGGAAGAGCGACGGGTAAAGGAAGATGAACAACTGAAGTAAAAAATCGGTTGCATTGAAAATGAGTGTTTTAATAAAATAAACCTGTTTAGACTATTATTGAAAAGTTAAGTGGAGGCAAAATATAGATGCTTTATCCACAAGTGGCAAGATTATTCCAAAATTTCCTAGGGATCAGAGGAAGATAGTATTTTCTAGCATTGAAGAGACAAGCGGAGGTAAAACAGACGCCTGTTTTCCTAATACAGTGCACGACGTTTATTAGAGCATCCTTTATAAGAACATTCGGATTATAAGAGCAGAATTTTGCGTGTTTGGTTTGCTCTAATGCATTTAGCATGGGACATTAACGCGTTATAAGAACAACTCATATAAGAGCAAAACGGTTATAAGAACTGCCTTTTGCTGGGTAATTTTTGAAGCGGGAGTTGGATATAAGAGCAGAGAGTATCTCGACACTCTCAAAAATATTTGTAATCAAGCCGAGATGCCAGGAGATTTAGAATTGAAATTATCTACAATTGAAAATGCACTATTAGAGCGTAGAATTGCTAATAGAGTTTAGTCCAAAATTACTAATTAGTTTAATAAATAATTAGTCAAGGAAAAGAATCGTTGGACGAACTGAGTGGCTAGTAAAAACTAAATTTTGGAAAAAAAAATTTTTTTTTGCCATATACTTTTTATAAGAACATCCTGCTCTTATAAGCGTTGTAAGAACAAACAGTTATAAGAGCAGCACTTCCAGGCGACGGAGGGCAGCTCTTATAACCGTCGTGCACTGTATTAGAATATTTATTTGATAGAATAGAAAACTGAATACGGTAACAAGAGAATAAACTCTGATAAATATCAGATGGATGCAAACATAAACATTTGTTCCTGTAATCATTCCTTCAACACCAAGTATGATTGGCACAATAGGGATATTTTCTAAGAGTAATAGCACCAAAAATAGAGTGAAAACATCTAATTATTAACTTCAAGATAAAATGTGTTCGGATCATAGAAACATATTATTAAAAATCCGAAAAAGACACAGATATCTTGTTTCCTAATTCTATTGTCAATACCAAGCTTTCTTAGGATAACATGAAAACAATGTAAGATTTGCAACGAAAAGTGTTGAGAACATAGTCAAAGATACTTTGGAATCATCAGTAGATATGGTTTAAATAACAACACAAATCAATTTGTGGTAAATTAAAAAAACTTTCTCCGTTTATTACGGAATCTGCAAATAATTTGGTTCTAATCATAGAGAAAACACAGTAGAACCGAAGCATTTGGTTGACAACAAACAAAAGTAGGCTTACAATGGCAGCTTTAAAAACATATTAAGCTAGTATAGTAATGTTATTTTGCATGAAATTAAAAGTTCATTGGCAATAGTTTTAATAGATTTTGATTATAGAGAAATGAAACAATAATATACATTGGCATCAGTTGGTTTTAAAGTTAACACACTTGGTACGTGCAAGACAGTTAGCTAGACAACAAAATTTGGTACCTAGCTGTTTGTTTTTAATGATACGAACCGCCAATGCAATGTTTCTCCCTGAACATCTGTTCTTTTTTATATAAAACATAAGTAGCGAGTTCTCTTTAGTAACTACTGTAGGTATAGGAGTAAAGATATAAGAATTCCCAGTGCCACAATTCCAACCGAAAATTCCACATTAAGTNAACATCTGTTCTTTTTTATATAAAACATAAGTAGCGAGTTCTCTTTAGTAACTACTGTAGGTATAGGAGTAAAGACATAAGAATTCCCAGTGCCACAATTCCAACCGAAAATTCCACATTAAGTGTGTGTTACACAGATGAACCACCCCTGAATGGGGCGCCTCAATATATTCAATATTCTCATTGCAAGATTTCAATTGAATATGACAGCAATGTGAAATTATGAAAAGTCATATTTGGTAGAGTAATGATGTAGTAAAATTTGAAATTATATGGTCAATCCTATCGCATCAGATTCCCTTAGCAATAGTGGCTTGCCGTGTCTATTTTCAGTTCTAGGCACATGTCCTTATACTGCTGCAGATTTGACACCACGATGATGGGTTTTTATCTGTAATACGTAATTAAAAGCATAACCAACCATAAATTCGGATTCCGAACTTTACCAGATGTGTTTAGATTTGAAAAATGAGCCAAGTTATATCACAGAGTCAACCGAAAAATTCATTTATGAATTTCAAAAGCCACACTTAAATGATGAGTCAAGCTAGACCATGTTCAAACATAAAAATTTTCATGGAATATTTGATCCAACGTCTTACAGTTTCAACTATAATATTGAATGTAACAACATATTATACCTCTCACAAGAAAAGAACACTAACTGCATATATAACTTGTTTTTGTAACACCATGAAAATTATGGTAGTTAGACACATTCTATAACTTAACAAATTTAAGTACGGATGTTGTAATGTTATTCCTAGCCGTCGGCCTGATAGTCAATATTATTACTCGGGTGGATTGCTGTGTTGATATCTAGCTTTTAAATAATTAAGATTACTAAAAATATCTTGGTTAATGCAATGGTTTACACAATATATTGAGACAAAACGGCGCCATAATAATAATTACAATTATTAGAATTGATTTTGTTTGGCTGAGAGCTTAGTGCTGGCAGAAATTGATAATTTAATTTATCTTTATAGTATTGTAGGTATCTGTCAGATTTGCTTACAGATAAATTAATGTATGAATTGATGATTTTGCTGTATGGAATTAGTCTTTCATGCCATGCTTCCACAAAAGAATAAGAGTATGTCATTAAATGAAATTTCTGTCATTATTAGTTTGGCCGTAAGTCGACTCGGTTCTCTCCACTGAAAATAATTTTTTTTAATAAATTTTTTTTTGTGAGTTTTGTTGTGAGTCGTGTCTTGTCATTTGGACATGAGTCGGGTTAGGAGCTCAAGGAGTAAGGAATCTCGCCAGTCGTCCGTCCGAAAGGTCTGTTATTTTGTCTATTTGGTGGGAATTAGTGCGAATTGGTTTTGTTATTTCTTGAGATAGTTTTAGTTGCTCGTGTACTGTCTGTCTTGAACCGGTGGGAACTCTGTCCTGTCTGCTGACAGGACAGAGTTCCCACCGGTTCAATGTGAACAGCTTTTCTTACTGACCACGGACTACGTAGCAATCGACAGTTCAACTGCACTAATTCACTGAGTACTATTGCCAAAGAAACCAAGTTGCACACTGCTTTACCACCAAAGTTGTATAAATCTTCTTGATGCAAAGTCTGCGGGTGCGTCCCCACTTTTACAGGATTCCTACAATTATGCAAGATTTCTTGACACAGACTGGCTACCAATCCAAATTTAGCACACGTTTCCGGGATACATAGAATAATAGTTCTTTATCTAACAAAACGAAGTTATTTACCATCACATAACAATAATAAAATGTGTTTTCGATCTTGGAATGATCAATGGAGTTTTATTAGCATCAACTTCCCTAGAAATATTTATTATACTTAACTCAAAAAGACAGTTATAACATTTTGCACACTTAATAATGCAATCATCAGAAACATATTTTTCGTTATTTCACTAACTAAAAAATAAATTCTAATTTTGTTGAAACTGATCAAAAAACCACAGGAAACTAAATAGGTTTCCTATAAAATGCTAAACATAAAGAGTTAAATCTTTAACAAATAGTATCACTATAAAAATAAATAAAATGTTCAAGTTTCTGTTAGCTATATATTTTTCATTCCTCGCTATGAGTGGTGTTCGAACGGAATGGCAGAACGGATCTCTTCGCGTACATAACTACTACAAGAGATGTCACAATGTTCAAAGTTTGGTACTTACAAGTGAGGTAGGAAACACATAATAATAAAAACATCAGCTTACCTCTTAAACAAAAATTGTTTGTTTTCAAAAGTTGAACGATTCTGCGCAAAGATGTGCCAACTACTTGGCTTCTATTAAAAAAATGGACCACGTCTGCAACAAAATATTTGGGACGAGATTCGGAGAGAATTTGGCAAGTGGAAGTGGTCTTGGACAGAACGCATCATCTGCAGGAGTACGATCGACAAAACTCTGGTATGCAGAAGAACCTAAACACAATTACAATAGCAACGATTTCCAGTATAACAGTGGGCATTTCAGTCAGGTATGTACCCTGTTTACATAAGATGAGAGATAGTAATAGATAGGAAAGTTCTTCATAGAGATTGAGGCTAAAAAATTTCAACTGGGTAGGGATTTGTTAATTCAACATTACCATTATCTCTCTTCGTTATTGGTCCTCTTATATATTCTTTCTTAGTGATTGGTCTTCAGAAAATCACGTACCTTCTGAAAAGTTTCCCTATCTATTACCATCTCTCATCTGTGCGCTGTTTATAGCACATGCTAAATTAGATTAAATTAGATTTATTTTCTATTTATTCTTTATATGTATAGGTCATATGGAAAAGTACTACTCAGCTTGGAATGGGATATGCAAAGAATGGAAACTTTGTCATAGTAGTGGGTCATTACAAACCTCCTGGAAATTACCAGGGACAATTCACGCAAAATGTGATCCGCCCAAAATCAAAATGTCAGTAAAAATTTATCAAGACTTTATTTCAAGACTTTATTAATGTAGAACAGTATTCCATAATTGCAATAATGAATGGTGTCAATCAATCCAAACCGAGTGGAGTTTTAAAGAAGGCAACGAGAAAAATGGTGAAGCTGGAATATTGTAAATATAGAATACTACCAAAACCAAAATATAAATTTTATTTAAAAAGTAAATGAATAAATTATACTAGACGCAGATCTAGGTTACAAGATTTTGGAATAAGTCTAAACAATGAGCCTTAAGAACTTTTACATCGTCGTCATAAAAGCAGTAGTACTGGAACCCAAATGGCGGTATGATTAGTTAAAGATTCCAAAGTGGTGAAGAAAAAATCAAATCAGCTGGTAACAATGGACCATATAATTTTGCTGCATGAAGAGATAGGTTGAATCCTTTGTGTTCAATTTAATCCAAGTATTCATTAATATTTTGCCTTAGAATGACAATTAGCAACCTATGCCTTACTTTCGTCGCGAAAGCTAACATAACTATTTCTAAGTATGATTCGTTGAGCCAATCATGTTTAGCAATTAGATTTTGTGTTTCTTTAAGTTTTTGGGTTATGATTTTTAGATGTATTGTTTATGTATTTGGTAACAATCTCTACCTTCTACTGACTGGCTTGAGCCTCAACTTATTTTCCTCCTTTCAATTTTGCCGATACGCATGTTTCACTGGCTGCATTTTCTGTGACTAAAGCAACTCATGACTCATACTGATTTTTTTTGCTTGAATTGGATGTCACACTCGCAGCTATTTCTGTTATTACCTGACGACAATATAAGTAGTAGTTGACCCGAAATAGTTACAACCACTTACCAACCCGAAATAACGAGCCAAACCGTTTACACCTGAAGTTGTTTACAAAAGAAAACTATTAGCTTCCCTTCAGGAAAACCAACATTTTTATTGCACCAACTCTACTCACAGAGTACACCAACTCTACCGTCCCATAAAAATTTGAAAAAAAAAATAAAAAATAAACAAAATCTTTAAAGATTTTAGAAAAAAAAAATTGGCAACATTTTCGTAACCGCGTTTTGTTCAAAACGGGCTCACGAAATATTGTTTTTTATTCTATATTTTGTTCGCATCCAATCCATTGATATTAAAAAAGTTCTGATTTTAGGGGTTTAAATTTTAATCGCATCTCAATTTTCTAAAAAAAAAGTTCTGATTTTAGGGGTTTAAATTTTAATCGCATCTCAATTTTCTAAAAAAAAAGTTTTCAAATTTTGTTTACACAATGTTGGTTGTATTCATGAAAACTTTATAAAATATATTTTCTGTTTCTTTTTAGCTTTTGCGCTAAGACCAAGAAGCAATGCACCAACTTACCCCCGCCCCAACTCTACCCGGTCTCCCCTACAATGTAATTAACAAAGTAGCAACAGTCGAATTTAACTAAATCTGTCTGTCCATCATACCTCACGCCAAAGTACTAGTGTTGCTTATGACTCCGACTCCGGAGTTGACTCCCAATTTTTTGGGAGTCGGAGTCGGCGACTCCGGAGTCATTCATGTTCATTTGGGAGTCCGGAGTCGACTCTTTAGAGCAGCGGAGTCGACTCCTCGTGTGAGAAAGGGATGAGAAAAATAATGGTGAGATTGCACAGAAAGCCACTACTCACACTACTTCTGATTTCTGATGGTAACGCAATCCTGTTTCCGTTTCAGTTTCGACCAAAGCTCGGCGTTTGGGTTTGGGCTTTCCTCGGGCTGTTTTAAACAGCTCTATTGGCTCTGATCGAGCTATTTGAAAATCCCTGGTTGGGCTTTGCTGGAGCTTTTTAAAAAAATTCTTTGGGTTCCGGCTCTTTTGAAAATTTTCCATGGGCTTTGCTCAGGCGCTTTTGAAATTATTTTTCGGAAACTGTTCGGGCTCTTTTGGAATATGTAAACGTATCTCGCGCATGTAGAATGTGCACTGCACATATAAAATGCTCACTGCACAAATACAATGCGTACTGCCCATATAAAATGCGAGCTGCGCTTGTTTACTACAGAGTGTAATTCTTATACAAACTTATACTGCGTATGTATAATGCGTACTCGATATGTAAATATACACTGCATTTGAGTATTTTCCCAAGGTCTCTGCTCTTTTTAAAATTCTCGCTTGGGCCCTGCTCGGGCTCCATTGAAATTTTGTCTTGGGCTCTGCTCGAGCTCGGATTGTTTTCAAAATTTTTTCATTGGTTTTGCTCGGGCTAAGGCACTTTTCGAAAATCGTGCTTTCAATCCAACTAAGAATTCTCCCACTACTTATCACCGTTACATCTCAGTGGTGTTCTGTTATTCACAAAAGAGCCCGAGTCACAAGATCCGGGAGTCAAAACCGGCGCGCTTTGTTTTCAAGTGAAGAAACATTTTGTGTAAAATCGAATTTAAAAGTAAATTGCAACTCAAATTGTTNAAAATTTTTTCATTGGTTTTGCTCGGGCTAAGGCACTTTTCGAAAATCGTGCTTTCAATCCAACTAAGAATTCTCTCACTACTTATCACCGTTACATCTCAGTGGTGTTCTGTTATTCACAAAAGAGCCCGAGTCAGCAAGATCCGGGAGTCAAAACCGGCGCGCTTTGTTTTCAAGTGAAGAAACATTTTGTGTAAAATCGAATTTAAAAGTAAATTGCAACTCAAATTGTTTGACTCCGGAGTCAACTCTCAAGATTTTTGGAGTCGGAGTCGCTGACTCCGGAGTCGCTGACTCCGACTCCGGGCCAAATGGGAGTCATAACCAACACTACAAAGTACCACCAACAAGGCTTTGGAACTAATAAAAAGGTCAACTAGATTACCAACAATTGGTTGTAACTATAGGCGGCCAGGACGACCGTATAAATATGCTAGATGCTGGTCATAAAGAGCATCGATATATCGTTGAGAGACGATGGAGACAAATTAGGGTAGGGGAGATAGTGTCGGTGATTGAGCCCCTTCTGGTTCCATATAACGTCAATATGTTATTTGTTTCACGCGACCTTAATTACTGAATGCGTTGTAGCATGATGAAAAAATATATTCCATTTGATATATACCATAAAGTTGTGAAAAGTGGTTTGATTGTTTGTTTTCAACTTTATTTTCGTTTCAATTAGCATCATTCTAATACGAAAATTGTAATCTGCTGAGACACGCTCGCTTTTGACATATTAACCTAACTAATAAGAATAGTAACTTAACTATTAGCTGTCTGTGTTGCTAGTAATTGTGGCATGGTTTTGGTAGTAAAGTAGAAATGAAGAATTTCAGTATCTTCTCAAACTTCTCTGAATGCCTGAGCTTTTTCTCTTTCAATATGTATAAATCTCATATTTTGGTCTTTTTACCCATATTTTTATCAGACTTTTAAAATCTTTCAATTTAAAATTGTCTGCCTTGGGATGTTGTTAAATGAATATATTCCATAGTTGGATAACTCTATTTACAAAATGCGTTTTCCAATTTTGAGTTTTTTTAAAGAGTTATCTCAAAAGTACCCATTAATTTAGCGTCTCTAAGATTAGGTGTTAATGTAAAGTATTTGCTAATTTTTAGGATGTTAAATTCAGACATGGTTAATTTCCATGTTTCTAACTGCGTGATATACTGAACGCTCAATAAAAACTCAGTCAAAAAAATGCTTGGTCACTATTGCTACTACTTTTGAGCTATAACTATTGGTAATACTCTTTGGCACTATTGTTACTAACTTTTTGCTTTGTTTGGCGGGGTATTTATTGAACGCTTTGTACTTTAACCTGTTCTCTAGGCTGAGCAAATTAAATTTATCTTAAAGTTGAATTAATTCTTTTTCATCACGATTATGTTCTTCATACAATATTGTTGACTTTACATTAGAACTGAGAAACAACGGTTGTTTGTAGTAATTTTGTTTGTTTATAAATGGAAAGAAGAATTAACGTACTTTTGTTAATTTTATGCTGTAAAGTCACTACTTAAATATTAGAGTCTGCCCATACAGTTAAGCAAATGGTAACATGTCAAAAAACATTCATTGAGTAAGCATAGCTTTGAGTAAGATCACCTACATTTGAATTAATAATGACAGTTTTATTATGGTTTACCTTCCATAAACTGCTGCAACTTTATTTTACTTTCTCTCTGTATGCTTCAAATGAAAATAAATTATCTAAAATTATACCTAAGTACTTAAATTTAGCAACTTTCTGTTTAGTTGTGATCGCAAATTTTAGTGAATTTATTTGACTGTTTTGTTTAGCTGTATATTTTATATGTAATATTTTACTGGTATACTTTAGGTGTTTTAAAACTGATCATAAATTCTGTCTTATCGTAATTCATTAATAGACATGTTGAAACACAGCATTCATTGTATATCAAGAGCTATTTCAAGTTTTCTAGTTGAAATTTCTAACTCTTCACCATACAAATAAATAGCAAGTTCAGCTGCATAGAGTAAAAACTCTACAAAATATGTGAGTTATTGATGAAAAGAGAAAACAATAGAAGATCCAATATAGACCGTTGAGGTATTGCAGCCTCAACATTATATTCTTTAGATAACATTTCATTGATCTTAACTTTAACTTTCCTATTTAAATAATAGCTTTGAAGTAATTTGTCTATTTAATTTGAGAATACCATGATCAACATTATCAAATTCTTTTTTAAAGTCTACAAAGACAAGTGGAACTTTGCCTTTTCTATTATCAGATTGGTCATAAATGCACGCCGTAAAGACGTTCTTTGCTGAGTCACAGGACCTTCTCGGAAACGATGTTGATTTTCACATAAAAAATAATTGTCTTCTAAATAGTGACTCAGTTCAGATTTTATTATTCTTTCCAGGACTTTACTTAAAAATGTTTTATTGGCAATAAGTCTATATTGGCCAGGGTTGTCCATTTTACTTTTATATGGTGGTGTAACGATTACTGTTTTCAAGCAACAAGGAAACGTATTTGTTTTAATAATATATTCAATAGTTTTTGAATTGGTTTAATTAAAATCCACTTATACCATTGTAAAAAAGAGCTGGAATTTCATCTTAATACATTGTTCCAAGTTTTGTTTACTTAACTGTTTATATTATCATGTCTTGTGTAATCTCAGTTGAGATATTATTATAATCAGAAATCGCTCTAGCAAAAAACAAAAAATTCTTATTTATTTGTTTTCCTGTTGATATAAAAGTTTCTGTTATAATATCAATAATATCTTCAAAACTTTCAAGTTTTATTGTTTGTTAAGAATAAGACTTATTTAACCTGTTTTTTAATTTGTCAATTTGTTTATAAATTTCCAACCAGACTTTATATCACTATTGTTCTTCAATTTCATTTAAAAAATACTTTTTAGTTTTTGCTATTTTATTTGTAAATAATTCTTAATATTCTTCTAACAGACATTGTCTTTTGTATTTTTGTTTTGAGATATGTTCTGTATTTTAATCACGGATGTGATTGTTTTTCCGAGATGTGTTTGTTCAGAATTTAGCCATGAAGCTGATTTATTACATAGTCAAATTTTTTGAATACGAACAAAGTATTTCATTTAATTCTAGATTGCATATGACAATAGCTTTACAACTCGAAATATTGTCCAGTTCAGACCAGTTCCTACCTTTTAAACTATTAGCAACGTCGTCCATACTTTCTTCCAAAGTACAGTAAAATTATTTTAGGTTTGTCTTTAATAGTTGTTTTCAACTAGTCTTGATAAGACATACTGATTTTGTCACTTATAAATTTTCCATATTTTGGTATGTATGCTCTTACTCAAATCTAGGCCTTCGGGGAGAAGACGTTAATATACACACTCAAGTTTGAATAATGAGGAACATATTCTCAAACCAACAACAACTTGCACTCCAATATGGCAGTTCCAAGAGGAAACATGAGAATTTCAGTACCGGAACAACAAGTGAGTACCGGGCGCGAAGAAGGGCTGGACAACATTTGAAAAAATTGAATATAATTTTTTGTTTTGTTTATCAATACAAATTTGTATAATCATTGTAATACTTAGTTATCGTTTTTGATTCTTCTAATTTTTATTTGCAGAATGTCGTTAGGAACTCCAAATCTCAAACGTAAGTACACAAAGCAGGACAGATCTCTAATCCAAAAATTAATTTACTCAACTACGATATTTATCAAATTAATTCATTTCGGTTTATTTCAAATATCTTGAATCTCATCTTCTTTATCAACTTTTCTAACACTTACACAGCATAATTGAGCTGATGTATTTGCATTTGATATTTGAACAAGGAAATCATTTAAATTTAGTTTTTTATCAATCCAGTATTTTTCACTATTTTTTTTAAACCTTGGATAAAACATTTAAAGTTTTTGATTACACTACTCAAATCTTTTTCGTGTTTTGTGTACTTACGTTCGAGATTTGGATTTTTAACGACATTTTCCAGATGAAAATTAGAAGAATCAAAAACAATAGCTAAGTATTACAATGGTTGACCGTTAGTCGCTTGTTGTTCCGGTACTGAAATTCTCATGTTTCTTCTTGGAACTGCCATATTGGGGTGCAAGTTATTGTTGGTTTGAGAATAAGATGTCATTCGCGACGACTTAATTCGTCACGTTCGTAAAACTGAGAATGTCATGATTAATGTCAGAGTATCACGACCTGTTAGCAGTTTCCGAGAGTGTTAGCTTATTCAGAGAATGCAACGCTGGGACTTTAGTTTTGGCGTAGGTTCACCGACTGCTATTATCGCAGATTGTCACAGTCTAACCTGAGTTAAAAATTTGTATACAAATCCTTTCTAATTATGGACTTGTCTACTCAGTTGTTTCAAATTTGAAATGGGGTGAATAAAAGTTATTAAACTCAATCGCCTCTTCACAATCGATTAGAAAGAATGTGTGACTAGGCACAAAGTTTTAAAAATACTCTACAGATTTTCTTTCTAGTGAAGTAGAAACAAACAATTATATTAAAATAATCTACACAAAATTTTATTTGAAATTCATTTCACTCGAATTCTTCAGTGTTTAAGTGAGAAGTATTCGAATTTTTTTTTACAAACAATGAACTTTTGAATTCAGATTGCATAATTTTAAAACAACAAATTCCTTTGAATTGCGAATAACCTTAAAGTAAAACTTGCTTAATCCGATATTCGAAATGTGTAATTTCAGTGCAAAACATACTGGAATGTTATTTACTATAAATATTTTCATAATTTCAAAAAAATCACCATTCACCTCTACTAAGTTGTCACATCTCTAATTATTTCGTTGAGTTTGGGTAGTATAAAACGCAGAATTAGAAAAGCACCGCTTGAAGCATTTCACAGTTTGACAAAAGAAACCTTCTTGTTCCAAAATCTTTTGTTCTTTAGAGGATGAAAAAATATATTTTTGGTTTTCCGAATAATATAAAGTAATCTATTATTTTTACTTGATTATGGTGATGCTTTAAATTTTGAATTAAAGATGAAACACATTTATTTGCAGAACTGGGATTAATTTTGTTAGAAAAGTTAGATAAATTGAAGAAATCATTAATGTTGTTCGAACTGTCTGTCGACAAAAATATTTCCTTTAAATTGATTTAATAAAATTCCTTTAAAATTTTCGAATTGAAAAGATGACTATTCAAACAAAATACCTCAATTTTGGACACAAGATGACGCATGTAACAGAGAATGATTATTATAAAGCCAAAATTTTTTACCGTACAAACTTTCAACATTATTTACAAAATCTAACAAGATTATTCGCAACAGTTTTGTCTGTAAGTGAAATAGATTTGTTACAAAGAATCATGATTGCTATGACAAATTTAGAGAAATGGAATAAAAATGTGGGATTTAGAATTTCTTCCATAACAATAGGACAAATGAAGGTCCAAGTTCGTCACTGAAGCTTTCCAGAACTTTACTTCATGCAGAGTTCTAACTGAGCGACTGAAGGAAAATGAAACTTTGTATGAAATTGTGTGGTGCCTTGACATTGGCATTGAGCTGGAGAATCGGTGGTACAAAGTGGAAAGAATATTTTACGCTGTAGTGACTTATTATTGGCGATCCAATTCACCATTTTATGACTACTTAACTCAGTACACATTTTCACAAATAAATAAAGGAATGCATCGAAATTTGGTTTACACTTACCAAACCAAAGGGCACCAATTATGGCGTCTCTGATTCGAGTTTTGTGCTTTAGCTCGTTTAAAGTCAATAAGATTGGCAAAATTGAAAATTTTGACGAAACAGGGATGCCATCTGTATTAAAAGTACAACTTAAATCAGTATCCATAAGCTCCAACTTATTGTACAAATTTCCTGTCATTATATAATTGTAGGATTCTGTAAAATTTCTGAAATTTCTTTTTTCCAATCTTGATTGAATTTGTGAGGCTAGAATTGGATTGCTGAGAAATGTTTCGATTTGCGATTTTAAATCAAATAATAGAAAATAATTTCCAGGGATAACTGTGTCATTTGGAAGGAAGAAGTTTATGACCTTCAAGTAGCTGTAGCTAATCTAATTAAAATCTGTGTTTGAATACGTATCCAAGAATTAAAATTATTCGAAATAATAATTTTAATTAAGAATAACATAAGTTATGACGGTGAGCTGTTCGATAAGGAACATTGAGATTTGGATTCCGAATATACTGACGTCGTTTTATTTTTATGTTATGTAAAATTAAAACCAAAAATTGTATTTAAATTGCGATAGCTAAAGTAGAATTTTTGTCTCTTTGTTTTGATGTAGCCACAAAATTATAATTCCATCGTTCTTTCTCAAAGTGGGGAAAATGACACTTGAATCAAGTGGGAATCTCTGCTTCTATATATTTATTAACATTCTTTATTTATTTTAATTTCACAGTTTTACTAATTGAACAAATTTTTGTACAGTAAACAATTGAGAAGAGTTATTTTATAGTTAAGGATTTAAAGAAAAGTTTGGAATGTTTGATTTCTGAAATCACAAAAAATGCAAATACTGCGGCTGATCAAGTCTCATCATTTAATGAAGAAAATTAATAAGTAAATGTAGTAGTTAATATTGTTATCCTTAATTTGAGTGTTTTCAATAAATGTTGACAACTGAGGTTTAGCTAACATAATACTATAGCTTGAATTTAAAAAAATGTAGAAACTTGATACTGGTTTTCAATAATTTCCTTCCAGTCTCAAGCAAGCCAGGATGGTCAAGTGGATAGCGTGATTGATATTAAATCTGAATTCTTCAGAAAGTCTTAAGTTCGAATACTGGGAGGGACAAAAAGTAAGAGTTCTTAGAGTGTGATTTTTTTTACTCCATTTCTGCATTACAACGCATTATAAACAAAATCTCTAAACAAGCCTTTCTTCCTAACACTTTAGAAAAGAGGACTGTTATTGTCGCAACATTTCTTTCGCGGTTGCGCCTTTCTAGTTTGTTAGAAACAATATTCTGCCATAATTGTAAAAAGACGATTGTAAAAAACGTTGAATTCAATCCATATCTAATTTTTTAAGTCGGGAATTCTTTATTCAATTCTAAGGACCTTAACTTCTCTTATGTCTAAATAAACTTCCTTTGATATTATGTGTTCTTCCGAACAATTTACTTTTGCTACATCTTTTATACAAAATAATTTATTTATTCTTGAATCTCACAAGAGATTCTACATCTACCATAAAGCGTTACTCTCTCCACTAAATTGCTAGTCTCCAAGTGTGTGAACTTTCGCTCTTACTCCTAAATTTCTAGCAGGTGAGATTATGGCCCGAAGTGGTTGCGCGATGCCTTTTACATCATCCTTACAAATAATAATAATAGAAATTATAATCCATGTAAATAATAAGAATAGAAATTATATTAATGAAATGTGAAAGGAAAAAAACTGTTGTGTTGTAATTCAGTTTCGAATTCATTCTCACTTTAATTAATTAGAAATATCCCTGCAAAGGCTGTTGTTGCAGATGAATTTTCGAAACAAATCTATACGTTCACATACTTGGCACGCGAGAAGGTGGAAGGTAAGATTACTCATTTCTTATTTACTAATTGCATGTGATTCTACCAGAGTAAAAAAAACTCGACTCCTAAAGACAGCAGACACAAGTTAAGAGTAGTGAGTAGAAATTTTGTGAATGATTGGGGTACTCTAAGAATTTGTCTGGGTTCAGAGCAGAGTAATTTGACTTTAGATATGGTTCAAGATCAACAGAGTAACAAAATTGTTTTGGCCTGATTACACTAGTTCATTGTTGATTGTTCATTTTCCACCTTTTACCTATTTGGAGGAAGCTTTTTGGAGAAAAGGGGAATAAAAAAGTTTGAATAACGTTTTTTTTTTGCATAAATCTATTGAGTTTATTACAACTGATGAATAAATCATTAAAATGCAGNGTTTGAATAACGTTTTTTTTTTGCATAAATCTATTGAGTTTATTACAACTGATGAATAAATCATTAAAATGCAGAGGACCCCTGTAAAATTCTATGGGTATGATGTTGAAATATTCTACCAATAATTTTCCTATACAAAAAAAAANCAGAGGACCCCTGTAAAATTCTATGGGTATGATGTTGAAATATTCTACCAATAATTTTCCTATACAAAAAAAAACAATTATTTAGATATGAATTAGCAATGTATTTTTATTCGCCTCTACGAGTGAAGCTTGAACAGTNAAAAAAAAAACAATTATTTAGATATGAATTAGCAATGTATTTTTATTCGCCTCTACGAGTGAAGCTTGAACAGTATGGCAGAAAGGGACTATTAAAGTTCGCATCAATTACAGCAGCAACCATAATGTTTTAAGTTTTATGCTGACAAATTATGTAAGTATATAACAGGATAAACCTGAATATTTTAGATTGAAATAGCTAAAGACCTTACCGCCAGTTTAAGTTGAATAGATTAATTATCTCAATAGGAATAAAAACTAGTACAAACGAAATACAGTTTTTGACAATCATTTCACTTCCATAGTAATATTTCGAATGTTTTTGAGCTAAGAAGTTCAAAGTAAGTGATGCGGTTAGAAAGATTTAATATAAAAAAGTCTCCAGTAGATATTCCAGATGGTCTCAATGAATTTCGTATTGAAGTTAACTCCTTATTCACTGGTTTCATGTACCTTGATTTTTGGAGTAAGTTCTCAAATGAAGTCAACACTTTTCCAGCAGTTACATAGAAGCTCATGGCGTAAATTATTGCAAACAAGCTGCATATTCCAAACATGACTCTTGAAATAGGTGAATTAAAATTTGAAGAAAGTAAGCCATAAACGGAAAGTATGCTTTGGGATAAAATGGCACCTTGTGTTATGAGCATGGCAGGAAATTTGTAACTTCTGTTGAACAAGTTGATGAGAATTGCTGCTTCATTTGCCACCTTGAAAAGCACGACCTTAGTCAAGTTATCAGTTTTGATAATTGTTTCAAGGAATTTTTTCATACGTCTCATGAAGGTGAACCTAAGTAAAATAAATTTAAGGGATTAGTGTTATAGGTTTTGTGTTAATGACTCTTTCTTTCTAAATCAAATATTGTCATTTTACCATCTACTATCTACCTACATATTATTTTAACAACTCAACAAGTTAGCTAGAAAGTTCAAACTATAATTGGGACATTGTGAAAGAATAGCGTTTAACCATACTTGTTATATTTTATTCGTTTTTACAAACATTTTAAAATTTTATTAAAAAAAAATTTCCACATATATGTAGCAACCCTTTTGTAGAATTCAATGGTGGCTATCCTATGGCGTGCGTTTAAAATGACAAAAATTTCCTTAAGTATATTCATATTTCATAGTTCAAAANAATTTCCTTAAGTATATTCATATTTCATAGTTCAAAATTGAAAAATATTCAAAATTAATAAAATATTTGTAAAATAAACAAAGGTAATTCTAAACATTTGCATCGAATATGAACTANAATTGAAAAATATTCAAAATTAATAAAATATTTGTAAAATAAACAAAGGTAATTCTAAACATTTGCATCGAATATAACTAACTAACTAGTCTGAATATGTACTTTTTCTACGATGAAATAAATGGAACTTACTTCAATCTACTGAAATTTTCTTCCATATTTGTATATTTTTAATTATTTTTTCTCAAAGTTTCTTACAAAACGATCTGCTCAATAAATATATGCTAAGAGTTTGGAATTGTTGACGTACTCACGAAAATTGTTGTTGTTAGGAGATGAGCATTGAATAGATAAACACTAATTTTTTTTGAAGGTTCTAATTTTAAAAGTACAAATATACAATCTTATTTTTAACTAACAATTAAAACTGCTTTCACGCGACCCTAATTGCTGAATGATTTATAGAAAAGTTAAAACAATTTTCCATCTAATATTTTACCATACAGCTGTTGTAAAAAGTGCTCCAGTCCAAAGTTGGAGAAGAATCCAGAACTCTATACCAGCAACTCCTATGCGGATAAGAGCATTGTCGAATTGCTCGGGAGCAAATTCATACATGAGCGAATACACAAAGCTTGGGTTTTTGTAGAGCATTAGAAATCCAACTGGTTGTAAGAGAGCATGCGTGTACCCAAGAATAATTATGTACAGAAGCACTTTGTCAAAAACTTCCTTTTTTTCTTCCTTCATTCCTCCAGTTATTTTTTTGAATTTTTTAAATTGGAAAAATTTATTTAGAAATGTCACAATTTCACCTTTTTTCCATTGGAGGGACCACAAAATTCCAGCGAAGTAAGACATGATGATGAAATTGTTGAGCTAAAACGGATTAGATATAGAAATTTGATTACTGTTAATGCGCAATGGTACATACAAATTAGACAGGCACTCATCAACCCATTGGATATGAGCGAAAATTGGCACATTGTCATGCAATGTGCTATAGCAAATTTAATAGTTCGAGACGACCATTTGATTAACCTGTTGAATTCGTGAGATTAATAATGGTTGTCGGTTAAACTATGCTTAAATAGATGGTTGCACATGAATTCACTCAGCGGCAATTGGCGGTGATTTACGGTTATCATTTAATGTTAATTATTTAATTCGAACCCATTTTAACAAGGTTTCGATGAATACAGCAATTATTAATGTACAATTTGAATAAGTGGACAATTTAGTGGATAATTCTGATATACTGAGAGTATTTGTGGAGTAATGAGGGACGTCATGGAATCGTGGCCATCTGCATGACTTTAGAGGCATTAAATTTCAAAAATATTTCGAAATTCTCCGGTAGATGGCTAGCTTTCAATTGTCTAAGTGTTCTTCTTGCATAATTGTTTTAAGAAAACTTTTGAAATGCTGATAATATTCACATTTGGCGTGTCTGCCGTTGCGCCACAGACATATATCACTGTTAGCTGAATATTTGTGAATATTGCAACAGTGGACGGTATTCATTTTCGCTCAGAGATGTTCTTTTCCATATTCTATTTTTGAGTCGTAGTCTAAAAAGTAGTATTGAAAAAATCATTTCGAAATATTTGGTTTAATGTAGATTAGGTATCATATTTTGAAAATTGGGATAATTAGCGTATCACAATATATTGACATTATTTTCGACTGAACGAGTATATACGATTTCTACATCTTTCATGCAGTACACCAATTTGCAGTACAGTTCGCCGGTACACCCATTTGTTCTCTTCGTAATTTCAAAACTTTACGAAACTGCTCATCATTTCATATGTATTAGTAACTTCGAACAACCAAACATACCGCAATTAAAAATCCAATGTGTTAAAAATTTTAGTTACCGACTGATTAAATGTGTATAAAGATTCTTACTCTGCCCTTATAATTCAAGCGTCATGCTTCCTAACTCAAACACTACAAAAGCATTTTTAGCTGGGAATAAACGATCTCAGACCAAAATGTTTTGTATTATATGAGTCATGGGCTTTAAGTCATTGTTCACTAAAGTCACCAAAGAAAATTATTTGTGCAAGGAGCTTAGCACTTTTTTAATGTCAGCTCAATGTGTGAATGAGTTATCACTCAATAATCATAAAATGATGACTCGTAGATAAGGTACAAATTTGGATTGACACTGTAAATGTAAATAAAATTTGCATTTATTTCCAAGAAGTGTCATACTTAATAAATATACTGCTCATAACAATTCAAATTTCATCCTGAAAAAAAAATCGAAGTCGATATCCCACCGTAGCAACATCTTGCTGTAGGGAAATAGGAAAATTACAAACAAGGTAAATAAATTGAATTTTCAAAATTCACTTTTCAATCACCATAAACTAATTGTGAAAAGTTTATCTTTAATTTTGGTACAACTCAATTGTTTCACTTTTCCAAATGCCTATCATTTATTCATCCAAAATTTCGGTGCAATGCATTCTAACTGAAAGAGAAATTATTATTATTATTATTATTATTATTATTATTATTATTATTATTATTATTATTATTAGCAGTAAACTTAAATGCTAACTCCTCCCAGATAATAATGAAGTTTTGTTATTTTGTTTTGAAAAATATTCAAAAATACTTTTACGTATAAAAATTATCCGTACACTATTATTATTATTGTGGGGTTTGCTATAACGTAGCATCTCCCTGCTCGCAGTTTCAGCCGAAAATTGGTTTCCTGAAAATTTATACTGTTAGATTGATGAAGTGACCACATTTCAGTAGCATATGTCCATTGACACGTTACGCTTATACAGTATAGTTTACGATCAGTGTACAACAATTGAGTTTTAAGACTCATCAACAATGTTAGAAATAAATGTGAGCTAATACTACAAAATTGTAAAAGCTTACTGCGAGCGAACTATTATCAGATGTTTTCCTTTCTAGCGTAATATTTGGTCAAGCTTTGTTTAACTAATGAATTTGCTTGATACATTCGTATTCTGAGATAAAACAACATGGTATTAAGATTACTCTCACGAGATTAAACTTTTCAACAAGCAAAAGTTTGAAATCCTTTTTCTATCATACATTTTGATACATTTCCCCAAAATTCAAAAGAATTCTTTTCCGATACTGAAAAGTTAAAAACTATGATTGGCTCCTTTATGGCACACTAGATTTAAATACATATTTAACGTTTTTGTTGACTAACCAGCAGAGCAGAAGTAATATTGAGAGCAAATCCTTTTAGAAAGCCTTCTAATACCCTTGTAGTCAGATACAATGCATAGAAGGCGCTAACCAACAAAATAATTTTGCCACGTTCAACGGCACACATTTTGGCTGTTTTACAATCAAAATTGAATGGAAGGCAACTGAGTCTTCTACCTGCCCAAAGCAGTGCTCCAAGTAATCGAAGTTCCCAAGGTGTTAACATGGATAGCTTATACGGAGCCTAATTTCTTGTTTTCTGTATTGATTTATAAGCTAAAATGATGCACTGACACATGTTGCTATCTCCAATTATGTTTCTTTCTTAATTCATATTTCATTTATGTAGTTAAATGTTGCATGAGACTACTGCGATTATTGTTCAAAAAATCACAAGCAAATGTTGCATGTTACAATATAATAAAGTGACTTATTTTGAAGACATGTTGACGAATAAATTTGGGACATCATTTCGGATCAAAACAAATATGTCAAACTATAGATTGAGGAGTCCTTGAGAACGTGTTAAGTATTAACTTTCTTTCAACATTAATGAACAGTACTGATGTTCCAAAGTTAACCGTTTAGAATTATAATAAACAAAAGCCAACTATGTGCAATTTAATTTTAATTAATTTCTAAATGTGATTGTGTATTGGGACGAGTCGAAAATAACAAAAAAATAAAAATTATGATTGCTAAAATTCGTTTTTCCAAACAATGAATGGATAATTCAAGTTCAGAAAGTTTGTTATAGTTTGGTATGATTCATCCACCAGTACATTACAATTTATATGTATTCGTATTTAGACTGCCCAGCACTATTACCATTGAACTGTCCATGTGCGTTAATAATAAGAAATACACTGGCTGTTACCCATCGAAGCTTCAAGTATTAGAAAAATAACTTATTTAGTACCCGTCCGTCTCTTTGCACCTCCCACCCCCGAATTTCCAATTGATTCTAGTACTAAACTAACCAACATTGCACTTCTAGAAAACCGATAATCATAAGCAGAGAGTGGATACTTACTTATCTATTCCTTTTTAGCTATTGCACCTACAACTGTGAAACTTTGTATCTTTCTGATTCATGGAATTTGCGGAAGAATGCAATGTCCTTAAAAACAAGTATTTTAAGTATTTTTTGCTTTTAGTCATTACTTAGTAGTTTCGAAATTATTTTCGAATTTTGAGTATTTAAAGTAACTTGGCAAGTATATTGGTACATTAATACATGTCCCGCCCAATGTGCACTATATTTTCTTTAAATTTGCAGGGTTTTTTAAAGACTATCATTTAGCTCTTAAAATTTAATATTTAAATACAAATACACATTTTGGAAATTCAATTATATAACCATTAAAGCAATTAAATGAAGGTGTGAATGGAATATACATGTTTAAGATCTGCGACGTTCAGACTTTCTTCATAACCAAAAAATTATAACAGAAATGCTAAGCGTCTGTGTTGGAAAATTTTACTAAATTCTCACTTACTAAATTTTGTGCTACCAGTATTAATTTCCCATGGAATCCCCAAGGAAAAATGTAAGTAATCAATCTTAGATTGAGTAACCTTTCGTAAAAATGTATAAAGGAAATCATTTACGGCTATTTCACGGTTAGAAGAAGACTACTTGGAACCTATAAAGGTATGCATACAAAGTTTGTATATATTGTAGCACAGTGTTTGAGACACTACTGAATGCCTTTTTTGATATTTAAGCTTCAAATTTTCACACAATTGGCTTTTATTTCAAGGTACTAGTTAAAATTTCAAGGCACTTATAAAAATAACAAGAAATTTTGTACTTTTTATCAGTATTTCATCAATTTTTGAAAAGTTAGTAAAACGCTGTTTTTTAAGTATTTATCCACCNTTTGTACTTTTTATCAGTATTTCATCAATTTTTGAAAAGTTAGTAAAACGCTGTTTTTTAAGTATTTATCCACCTTCTGATCGTAAGTCTTTGTTTTGATATAATGTAAGAAATTTCAACTATTTTAATATTCGAGTGACAGGAAATTCGAATTGCCAAGATTATATCCAACCTATAACATTTTGTATGAAGTTTCCACGGTAGAAAGGTGTGTCATATCTCCAATACTCTAAATCTTACGGCTTGTTACGTTTGCTGTTGCCATTACAATAGTGTTGCAAGTTCATTATGTCATCTGGTTGTACAACGGTTAGCACTGAGCGTCGAGTTCAAAACATCTATGTTCATCAAAATCGGATTGAACCTTAATTGGAGGAAAAAAGGGGGATTCAAAAAGTAAAAAAATAGATATTGCAATCAATACATTTCTAACTTTTGTTGTTAAAATCCATTTCAGTGTAAAAAGTAAACTTTAACAATAATATACAGTTTTCTTGCAAATATTTTTAATGAAAGTTTGAATTAGAATTTCTCGAATTTCCTGNCTTTAACAATAATATACAGTTTTCTTGCAAATATTTTTAATGAAAGTTTGAATTAGAATTTCTCGAATTTCCTGTACTACTTTGTATATCACATACGAAGCGAGATTGAAAACGAGAAAAGAATACAGTCAGATTGAGTTGTGAACAGAGTTTCTAAAAGTAATTAATTTGGGTAAATTGTTGAACCAAAAATAAATAAATAAAAGGGGAAAAGGTGAAAGTTATTCTTTCATGCTGACTCTTAACAAACTTCGTGGAAAAATTATTTTCACAAACAAGAAATGTAGCTCAAGTTAATAATTAACGCAATCCCTCTCCTCTCGCTCACTGCATATTACTCACCTCTTCTTCTATCCCTAATATTCCGCAAACATCAACAACCACCTCTATCTCACTTCCTCCTCCAACCACATGGAAATACATCTACTATCATATTCTATTGCGGACTGCATTGAAGTAGATATTACCAACGTAGACAAAGATGGAGCCCCCGAAATTGAAGTACTCGATGTTGAAATTCCGAAAATGATCAAGTCCACGAAACAGTAAAATATTCGAAATAGATGTCCTACCAAACAAGCTCAGCCTTATTGATGAGAACTATTTGTCTTGCATTCAGGTAACGTTAGCGGATTGAAACTTTTGCGTGGATTATTAATGTCAAATAATGTTATTGTGACATTGATGAACCGCGACCAGCAAAGCGGGAGGGATTCTTGCGATTGAACAATTAGTTTGTCTGTCATGATTTATCCACGATAGTAGTTCGGCATACTTGGTTTACCTCACTACAACTGTGTAACTTCATGGTTTACCATTTTTTGTTGCTATTACACTGAAAGCTTTGANTTTGGTTTACCTCACTACAACTGTGTAACTTCATGGTTTACCATTTTTTGTTGCTATTACACTGAAAGCTTTGACGTATCTCATGAAAACTACTTATAGTATGCTTATTAGTAGCAAACAGATTTTAGTGATTATCACGTCTGCAGATATGAACATAAACAACCTCAACTCTATCTCGAAGTCTAGATTCAAACAATATACATCTATTGAATTACAGACAAATTTCGCGTTGTCGTGCCATGTTTAAACTAAGTGCTAAACAAACTACGGCTTGCTGCCGTCTTTAGTGGATCATATTATTTTGGTATGAGACAATCATTTGAAAAATGATTCAAATACGCACTGAGTTTGTGTAGGATTATGTGAACACTATAAGGAATTAGGTTAAGAATATTACATCAAAATATTTTCTGTAAATTTTCAAATTGCAGATTAGATTTATAAATTTTGCTTAGTTACTCATTGCAAAATTATTATAGGATCACGCAGTGGAAGGTAGTTTTAATTTTGTTGTAATTATGTAGATAATCTGCCCACCAAACCCTATGGGTTGTATAGATTGGATTTTATATATTTCCTAACCAGATAACGTAAAGTTTAGATAAAGTCAGTTGCAACCACACCATCTGGAAATACATCTATCATTTTCTATTGCGGACTCTATAAAAGTAGCCAAAACCAACGAAGACGAATATGGAGTCCCGAAAATTGAAGTACCCGATGTTTAAATTTCAAAAATGGTCAAGTTCACGAAACAGTAAAATATCAAAAATTGTAGCGATTGGAGTCGCTTCAATAATTTAATTATTGATTTGATTATTATTACCTGACCACGGAGAGTACTCCCTGGTCAGTCTGCCTTTACTTGCTCAATAGAGAGGACCAATTAAAAGATCACGCTCACTCTCTAAATTTCCTTCAATTATTTATTTGATAATAGGATCCATCGTTCCCTTTTGACCTTTTAGGTCAAAAGGAAAGGGAACGACGGATACTACACGGCGATCATGTCAGGATCAGCCACCGAGCGATCGGCGGGGTCCTGTAGAAAAAAAAACACGCTGCAGCAATGAAAAGGTGCTGAGGCGCCAGGTTGGGTTGGGTTCGACCAAGTTCATGGTCTAACGCAACCAACCAAAAACGAGAAGAAAGGGCTTTTTTTAAAGAGACGCCGCTTCGGTTTTTGTATTTAGATGAAGACAGAGTTTTTGCCCTCATCATCCTCAGTCTCTCAAAAGTCTTGGACGTGAAAAGACCTCCACAAAAAAAAAATTTTTTGAAATTTTTTTTTTGGTTTTTGATTTTTCTTTTAGTTTTAAATTAATAATTTAAAACAAGTGTTGTGATTATTCGTCCACCCCTGCCGCAACAATACATCGAGGAGTCTCAAGTCAGCCATTGTAAATCTGGTTTTCTTTAAATATTTTTATTATTAATTTAAATTATTAATAATTAATAATTATTTATTTACAATAATTTGAAAATCGATTGTTTATTGTTTTTTCTGAGGTTTTAGACAAAACTCACCGTCTTGGAGTGTTGGTGTCAGTCAGTCAGTCGGTGTCAGTCAGACGGTGTCAGTCAATCAGTAGATCAAGACGAAACCTGGACATCTTACCTGGATTTTAGTCGAGTCTTCTATCGGTCTGCTCGTGACCACCGACCAACGAGGGAGAGGGCACACAAGGTCAACCAAAGGTCACCTAAGACAAGTAATGATATCGGCTGGGAGATTATAATTCGAAATTTAATTAATAGAATTAAAATTGTGGAAACCGGAAAAATTTACTTGTCAGAAAATTTTTTGTCTAATTTTTTTTGTTAGTAATAAGTAAAGGTCAAGTCTTGACCTATTGCTTACAAAAAATTAAAAATGTAAAGCCAAAGTCTTGGTTTTAAGGAATTGACAGTCCAAGATAAGACTAGTCAATTCTAAAGCCAAGGGCCTGGCTTGTTGATTGACACTCCAATATAGGAGTAGTCAATCTCAAAGTCAAACTACTGACTTAGAATCAACAAGTTCAAGTTGGAACTAGTCGATTCAAACGCTAGAAATTCGACAAATCAGTTTAGATTTGTCGAAACTTAGGGTTAAAGTTTAAAAATTAAAGGAACAAAAGTCTAAATTTTTAAAGAGGCAGATTCAGAGTCTGTTGTTAAGGATTTTATGAGTGAAAATTTAAGATAAAATAGGGAACTAAAAAAGTTAGCTCTTCCAAACAGTCAATTCGGTAAAGACGTAACTAAATTTAGGGATAGCTCAGGTGAAGGATCAGGTTGGCCAATACTCAGAAGTAATTCTAAGTCCAGATTCTGAAACTGGAAGTTTAGGAAATATAGACTTAGGATTTTTATACCTAGAGACTCAGAAAAGAAATAGATCAGACAATTTAGAGTACCCGGTTTTTGATAACGAAGTTCAAGTTATGACTTCGTATACAAAAGCAAAGGTAGATGCAATGCTAGCTAAGGTTGTAGCTGGCATGCAACAAAAATAGATCAAGCAGCTACAATAGACGTGGATAAGCAAGCTGAAGCAATAGCTAAAACGTTACGAAAGGTAAATTTGGAGTTACTTCAACTCCAATTTCAGTACCAGTTATTAACCCAAGAAAAAATTTGGCTGAGTCATACTCAGCTCAAGTTGAAGGATATTTTCAAGCCGGTAATCATAAAGAAGAAAGTTTTCTCTTTTTGATCAAAGGTATTTAACCAAAGAAATCTAAGGTTTGGGCAGATCATATTATTGCAGGAGAAATAAACTGGACCCAGTTCAAAGCTGAATTTATAACTAGATATGATAGTTGGACAGACTAACGCATGAAAATATTACAAAATAGGAAGTAGTTAGGACATGAGTCAGTGGAATTCCACATTTATGACATAATTAGGCTTTCAAAAATTGTTTTTCTCAATGAGACGACAGAAGAGTCGACTCATAGAGCTAAATCAGCCTTGCATCCTAGGTTAAGGACAGCATTAGGCCCTGTAGATTTTAATCCACCAGAGGAGTTGTTTAAAGCTTGCAGGTTAGCTCATGCTAATCTAGTGTCGGAGGATCAGTATAATAAGGTTCAGTCAACCTTACCTCCACTAGTTAGTTATGATGAGCAACCTGAGAGAAAACAGGAAACTCATTATGAAAAGAAAAATAATTCAGGGAAACAGAGTACAAGTTCAAATTGGCACAGTAGAGGCCGAAGTAGTTTCCATTTAAGAGGAAATAGAGGCCAATATTTAGGGAAAAGATCGGATCAAGTTTCTGATTGAGGTCATCACCCAAGGGATAGTCAGCCACCGCCAGGTACTTTAAGTAAAGGTAACCAAGGTGGCCAAAGAGAGAGAGGAAGTTCAGAATTCCCTAGAGGAAGATCTTTTCAAAATCAGACCAAAAATAAACGTAACATTCAATGTTACAAATGTGCAGGATTCGGTCACAAATCTTTCGAATGCTCATCGGCTATGGGAGTAGCGATGACTGCAATTTTAAAGACTAAGGACGAGTCTTTTCAAAGCGACAAAGTACAAGCGCTCAAAAATCACAAAGTCAGGATAATAATTTAAACTAGAAAGGGTAATGACTATCCGTCAGTCATTTACCCAACTTTGAGACAGATTAGTGTTGACGGAGTTTCTTCTGTAAAGTTAAAGTGTAAAGAAGATAAGTTTGTAGATATTTTTGATTCAGGATGTACTCTTATGGAAAGGAAATTAGCTAAGTTATTGAGTAACTTAATTGTTCCTTTACATGAGGTATATTCATTGACAATAAATAATGAAAAATTAGAATTCATAGGATTTGCATATATTCATCTAGAAATTGGAGGACAGAAATTTTATTTTAAACTCTATATTGTAGAAAAGGTACCAGTACCATGTACATTAAGTAAAGATTTTCTTAAGACAAAGGAAATTGTCTTATATTTGCATAATGAGGAATTTTGGTTTAGTGATGATCCAGTTCAGAAGTTTAAACTTACGGATATCCCAGGCATTAGAGGTTCGGCATTTTTTACAGTAATTCTACCTGAAAAGGAAGAGATTTTAGTCATAGAAATCATTCCTAACATTAAAGAATTTCTAAAAAAAATATTCCACCGTAGTGAGGGATGATGGTAGTACAGATTGGACCTACCATATTATAGACTCAGAAAGAGAGCCGACTAAACAAACACCATATAGGAAATCGCCTCCTATGAATTCAGAAATTCAAAGACAGATTTATTAGATTTAGGTATCATTAGAAACTCTAGTTCACCTTATGGCGCTCCTGTAATGCTAGACTTAAAGAGAAACGGTAAATGGAGAAAGTGTATAGATTATACTAAACTAAATACTAATACTAAGAATAATGCTACTCCGATGAAGAATGCCCATTCAATTCTTAGGTTAATACCAACAGTTTTTGGTACTCAGTCATAGATTTTGACTCGGGTTATTGGCAAATAAAATTATCTCATAGTAGCATTGAGAAATCTGCGTTTGTAACACAGGATGCTCACTATGAGTTTTTAGTTATGCCATGTGGTTTAAAAAATGCTTCTAAACATTTCAACAATTAATGAGAAGTTTTAAAAGATTACATCGATGATTTTACGAAAGTTTTTATGAATGACATAATTGTGTTTTCTGAAACTTTGGAATTACATTGGACGCATTTAAAAAAAGTTTTTGGGAGGTTAACNGAGAAATCTGCGTTTGTAACACAGGATGCTCACTATGAGTTTTTAGTTATGCCATGTGGTTTAAAAAATGCTTCAAAACATTTCAACAATTAATGAGAAGTTTTAAAAGATTACATCGATGATTTTACGAAAGTTTTTATGGATGACATAATTGTGTTTTCTGAAACTTTGGAATTACATTGGACGCATTTAAAAAAAGTTTTTGGGAGGTTAACNAATGACATAATTGTGTTTTCTGAAACTTTGGAATTACATTGGACGCATTTAAAAAAAGTTTTTGGGAGGTTAACTCTAGCCAAGGTAACAATTAATAAAAAGAAATCGCTGTTTTGTGAAATAGAAGTTACTTATCTAGGACATAAAGCAACAAGATATGGATTAATGAAAGATGAAAGGAAGGTTAAGGCAATTACAGAATTTCCTAGACCTAAGAATGTGAAGGAAATCCAAAGATTTCATGGACTTACAAATTGGCATTCGTCATTTATAGCACATTTTGTGGCTAAGGCTGAGCCACTTTACAGAATGTTAAGAAAAAATGTATTATTTGAGTCGGGAAATGATCAGAAAAAATCATTGCAGGTTTTCAAAAAAAGGATTTGTAATGACGTTTTATTATATTCACTTGATTATATAAAACCTATACTTTTAAGTGCGATGCGTCAGATATTGGTTTAGGTGCTGCACTTGTTCCGAAGTTTGATGGGAAAGAACGACCCATAGTATTCATAAGTAAAATGCCTAAAGAATCGGAAACAAAACGTCATATTTATGAAAAGGAATTGTATGCTGTATTTTGGGCTTACCATCAACTCAGAGAATTTTTAGAAGAACAAGAATTTACTATTCAAACAGACAACAGCGGATTGTCTTTGTTGAATGGCAAATCCAAAAAAAAGTCAAAGCTTAAGACATGGGCTTTAGAAATAAAGTCATGGAAAGCTAATTTTATTCATAGATCAGGATGAGAAAATGTAGAGGCGGACGCGCTTTCACGTGCTCCAGTCTAAGTTGATGTGAATGATCCAGAGATGGAAGATGATAATCGCGAATACCACTATACTTCTAGACTTTTGGCATACTAGCATATAATGCTCCAACTCTAGAGATTATTAGAGAAAGAACAATCAAAACATGAAGAAATTTTTAAAATTATAGAAAATTTAAAAAATAGAGAGAATTATGAGGTAATAAATGAAATTCTGTATAGGAGAGTCAGTTTAGTAGGACTGAGACTCAGTCCTAAACAGAATTTAAAAGAACAGGTTTTAGTTAACAAACCTGAGGAAACAAATTTGATTGCAGTAGTACCAAAGTGTTTGATTACAGAAATAATCAAGATTTTTCAAGATGTACCCAAAACTGAATATCCAGGTTTTAAATTAACAAAAGAGGAAATCAAGTCTAGATTCTATTGAGATAACTTGAACAAAGATATTGAAATTTATGTTCACTCTTGTGAAATTTGCCAAGAGGATAAGGCAGAGAATCATATGCCTTATGCTTTTTTACAAAGTGTAAAACCACCTAGCGCTATATTCGAAAAAATTAACATAGAGTTCATGGAACAATTCCCACGTAGTAAAATGGGAAATATGTTTTTATTAGACATAGAACATGAGTTGTCTAAATCGGTTGAATTATTTGCAATGAGAACATCAACAACAAGACGAGTTTTTAGAGTTCTTGAAGATGATATTTTCTGTCGTTATGGGACTGTAACAACAATACTGTCCGATAATGGAAGTCAACTTCTAGCAAAATTGATGAAAAAAATGTGTAAGGAATGAAAAATAAGTCATATTTTCTCTAGTCCTTACCACCCTCAAGTCAATATGGTAGAAAGGGTGAACAGAAACTTAAAGGTAATGTTACAGGCATTTGTAGAAGACAACCATAGGAATTTGGATGTCTACTTACAAAACTTTGCCATTGCATTAAGAACGAACATTCATAAAAGCACAAAAGTTTTTTCTGCTTTATTGAATTTAGGGGAAAAAATTGCACTTCCAATTGATAGGCAATTGCAAGAATTGGAAGATCCTAATAAAGTTTTAAAAGAAATGAAAGTTTTTTTTACCAGATCGATTAAAAGAAATAATCGAATGGGTCAGGAAAAACATTGAATTATCACAAGTTCGTAATAATACAAATTACGACAAAAGTCATATAGAACGTAAATTCCAAGTAAGGGAGTTTGTTCTAATGAAAAATTATAGTCAATCGGAAAAGGAAGAAGGTATTAAGCAAATAATTAAATACTAAAATTATTACAAAAAATAAATAAATACTAAAAAAGATCAATGTATTATAATTCTTTGTAAAACATGAACTATTTGGAAAAATTAGGTTCAAGCGCCAAAATAAGATGCAACNCAATGTATTATAATTCTTTGTAAAACATGAACTATTTGGAAAAATTAGGTTCAAGCGCCAAAATAAGATGCAACAAAGAATATTAAATTGGAAACAAGGAACAAGATGACAAGTTTGAAAAAGCGCAAAGACCTCAAGACTGAGAGGTCTACAAAAATTTTAGGGATGAAGCAATTTTAAGGAATAACTGGGTTAAATTTCCTTTTAAAACTCACCCTTTTGAATACAAAGTCAAAGATCTGATTTTATCAAATTGGTATCTAAATTGTGAAACTGATGAGCCAGAAATGCAGTTGGAATCATTTCCGATAACTCTAGTAGATACACCTGAGAGTTTCGGTAAAATGATTTCAAATTTAAAGACAAAAAAAGTAATTGCTGTTGACATTGAGATAAGTCCATATAAAGATTATTGGGACAGTTACATTTGTCTCATACATATGTCAACTGAAAACAAAAATTATGTCTTAGATTCCTTTGTGATGGTCCACTATATACCACAACTTCCTATACACTATACCATTTGGAAATATTCCAAAACGAGTCTCAAATCAAAATATTCCATGCATCAGCAAATGACTTAATGGCTCTACAGTTACAGTATCAAATGGTTTTGATAAATATGGTTGATACTCAATTGCTGTATAAATAAATGCAAGGAGATGCGAATATTGGGTTGAGTAAACCCATACTTCAATATTTTCCTAATGAGANTTGGGTTGAGTAAACCCATACTTCAATATTTTCCTAATGAGAAACCATTAGAAAAAGGAATAACATTGGCGGATTGACATATTCGTCAAATTTCTGAGGAAATGTTGAATTATGCACAAAATGACACGCGTATGTTAATAAGATTATGGCAAAAGTTGAAAATTGAACATGATGTTGATTTATAAGAAAGAGAATGGACACAAGCACAAAAGAATTGTACAAAACAAGTACTGAAAGTTTATGTTTTGAAAACAGAAAAGTCTTTCGAGTTGAAGACCTTCACAGAAACCATCAGTTTTGGGAAATTGTGCTTGGTCGAGAGAATTATGGAATTGAGAGAAGGAATTGCCAAAACAAAGGATTGGAAATTGAGTATGTTTTGCCATTGACAAAAGTAATTGAAGTTGTTAGAACTATGCCAAGGTCACAAAAGATTCAGTACTGGTTTTTGGACAGAAACACAAAATCAATTACAAAAATTTAGAACTAATTTTGAAATGGGTGATTGAGGAAAGTGAATTTACAGATATTCAAGAAGTTGAAGACCATCAAAGCCAAAGTCGATGGCTTTTCAACAGGAAGAAGCTGAAATCCCATCAAAGCCAAAGTCTATGGCTTTTCAATAAGAATTTGAAGATTGGGAAGCGGAACTGGCTGCATTGAAGAAGGACTCATCTCCAAAACCAAAAGAAGTATCCCGCAAAAGGAAAATTGTGGAGGTGGAGTTAGAAGTAGAAGAAGAAGAACTTCTTGAGATTCATGCACCGGAAGATGAGGATTTCAAGAATCCGGAGGAAGAAAAGATGTTGTTTCAGAGGAAGAAGTTCCCCTACTGTTACATCTGCTGGGACCCACATCATTTGTCAGTGGAGTGTGAATTTTATGAAAAAAATACGAGAGACGAATATTACAGGAAATTAAGGATTGTGAACAGAAGGAGGTACTTTGAGGAACATCCGGAAGACAAGAAGAAGGACCGTGACAGAAGGAACAAGAGGTACACAGCAAACAAAGAGAAGACGACGAAGATGGAAAAAGATTAACATTACCCACCACAGGGGGGGGGGGGAAGGTGTAGCGACTGGAGTCACTTCAATGATTTAATTGATTTGATTATTATTACCTGACCAGGGAGACTACTCCCTGGTCAGTCTGTCTTTACTTGCTCAATAGAGAGGACGTATTAAAAGATCACTCTGTCTCTAAATTTCCTTCAATTATTTATTTGATAATAGCATCAATCGTTCTCTTTTGACCTTTTAGGTCAAAAGATAAGGGAACAATGGATACTACAAAATAGATGTCCCACCAAACAATCTCAGTATTATTGATGAGAACAATTTGTCTTGCACTCAGGTAACGTTAGTCGATGGGAACTTTTGCGTGGATTATTAAAGCCAAATGCTGTTATTGTGGCATTGATTAACCGCGACCAGCAAAGCGGGAGCGATTCTTGCCATTGAACAATTCGTTTGTCTGCCGGTCTCTGTCATGATTTATCCACGATAGTAGTTCGGCATATTTGGTTTACCTCACTACAACTGCGTAGCTTCATGTTTTACCATTTTTGTTACTATTACACCGATAGCTTTGTCGTATGTCATGAAAGATACTTATAGTATTATTAGTAGCAAACATATGTTAGTGATTATCACGTCTGCAGATATAAACATAAACAACCTCAACTCTATCTCGAAGTCTAGATTCAAGCAATATATCTCTATCGAATTACAGTCAAATTTCGCGTTGTCGTGCTATTTTTGAACTAAGTGTGATCATCAGTAAAGTGTCTATATTTATAAACAAACTACGGCTTGCTGCCATCTTCAGCCGATCGTATTTATTTCTGACTTTATGCTTTTGGCTCATGTCGATGTGGTTTTACTTCTCTCTCGACTTAGACTCAATCATGGATTTTATAGGTGGGAGTTACGTCGAAACGTATCATGGCATTTCGTGCTGTCATAAGTAAGCCAATTCCATTTATAGCATAACTTTTCTATCGAGAATAAAAAAATTTAAGCCAATCTTAAAAAACTGATTCGCCTAACACTAACACCAACTAATATTCTTTCAGGTAGGCAATGAAACAATTTTAATTTGTCTTAAACGACTATTTGTTATAAAAGTCTATTATGAGTAAATTTTAGGGATGTAACGAATATTCGTCCGGACGAATATTCAGCCTATTTTTCCGACGAATACAGATATTCGTACTCGGGGTCTCATGACGAAGCTTCGGACGAATATTCGGCCGAATATCTCAACCATGAAATGATCGAGTTTGAACATGAATCCAAGTGAACTAAAACGTCACAGTGACAACAGCAATTCAGAATGGAAGAAACCAGAGTCAAGATACCTCATTCCGATATCCCAGCACCGTCCACCAAAATCCAACTTTTCGGAACCAGTAAGAAAATATACAGTAGAATTTGCTTGTAAGGTATGAAGTTTTTTTAAGATTTTTTTTGTTTTTTATTTTTTTTTGTTAGGTTTGTTTTTTAAGATTTGTTTTTTGTTCTTGGTTTATTTTTTAGGTTTTTTAGGTTTGAAGGTATGCCAGATTTTAAGATTGGTTTTAATTTTTTTTTAAGTTTTTTAGGTGTACTTTGTGTTTTTATTTATGTTTTTTTTTTTTTTATGTTTTCTTTAGGTTTTCTTAGGTTTGAAGCTATGCTACTAAAAAACCCTAAAAAAAACTTAAAAAAAAATAATAACCCTAAAGAAAACCTTAAAAAAACTAAAATAAAACCAAAAATAGACACTAAAAACTGGCATACCATCAAACCTAAAAAATTTTCAAAAATCTAAAAAAAAAAGCTGAAAAAACAAACCTTAAGAAAAAACTAAAATAAACTAAAATAATAAAAAAGAACCTAAAAAAAAACTAATCTTTAAAAAAATTTTCCGACTGGTTCCGATTGGAAATATTTTGGTAGCTGGGGCTGGGGTTCAGATTCGGGTATCTTGACTCTGGTATGGAAGAAAGAAAGAATCTCAAATTTCTGATAAAAAAAATTTCACGGTAATTTCGCTAATAGTAATTATCTAAAATGTCAAAAAAGCGATTTAGAAGTGCTGTATGTTCCTGTAATCTCAAGTGAGTCATACATCACAATTTGCCTCGACTCAACTATGAGTACAAATTAAATTAAACTTACTTACTTTGCTTTAAAGAAAGTTCTTAAAAATAAAGCTGCGGTATTCATCAAAACGTAATTCTGACGCATGAATGCAAATCCTGGGGCTGAGACCTTTCGATAGATATCCCACTTATACAGTATGAGATATTCGGACGAATATTCGGCCGAATATTCGTTATTCGTTGGTAGAACGAAGCGAAGCTTCGTTATTCGTTTTTGGGCCGAATACCGGTATTCGTTGCATCACTAGTAAATTTAACTATAATTCCAAGTAGACAATGGGGCATTATAAGTTTAAAATAATTTTGCATTAAACACTGCCAAGCACTAGCAAGATTATAGGTACGAGTTGAATAGAATTTTACATTGATTGAAATTGAACTCCAACCATGGAGGATGTGTTTTGCTTCTTATTGCTTCTTATTCTTATTTGCTGTGGGCACAGTTGCTAAATATCGGTATCGGCCCGATACCCGATACTTGATGTTGCACCCCGATACCGATAGCGATACCGATACTTTTTCCAAAAAAAATCCCGATACCGATACCTATACCGATACTTTTTACAAAATTGAACCCGATACCGATACCCATACCCATACTTTTCTAAAAAAATATCCCGATACCTATACCTATACCGATACTTTTTTGAAATAAATTCCCGATACCGATACCTATACCCATACTTTTTCTTTAACAAAACCCGATACCTATACCATCACCGATACCTTTTTAAAAAAAAACCCGATACCGATACCTAAGTATCGGCTATACCTAAAGTTATGACTTATGCCTAATGAAAACAGTTGGCTTTTTATTAACAAACTTAATTTATTCAATAAANAGTTATGACTTATGCCTAATGAAAACAGTTGGCTTTTTATTAACAAACTTAATTTATTCAATAAATAAATATTAGAGGTATGACTACCCTGAAAATAGTACGGAAACTTGACTTTATTACTCTTTCTTATGTTAAACTTCTATTTGCGTTAATTTTATGGCACAATTTCATTTAAGATTTGAAATAATAGAGAGATTTAAATATTAGATTTATGTCTGAACCAAACCTAATTATGAGATTGGCGCCAAGAATCAGTGACGTAGAAGTACTTTCTCCTTTTTCCAGACTTAGTACGTCTCTCAAAAACTCAATTCCAGACCTAATTCCCTCTCAATTTAGGTCTGAGATTAAGTCCAAACCAAAACTTTTGTCTTTTTTGTTTTTCTTCAATTTATAAGGAAAATTTAAGTTTTAGTTTTATTTATTTTATTACTATTTNTAGGTCTGAGATTAAGTCCAAACCAAAACTTTTGTCTTTTTTGTTTTTCTTCAATTTATAAGGAAAATTTAAGTTTTAGTTTTATTTATTTTATTACTATTTGTAAATTTCTTAATCTTTTTAATAATTAATTCAGTGTTGGGTACAAAAAAAATTAACCTCCTCCCGCACTGTCCCACATCCCTCCCATCCACTCCCGCTTCCCACGCGCACTACCCCACATCCCTACCGTCAATCCCCGCATCCCTCACGCACTATCCCACATCTCTCCCATCCATTCCCGCATCCCACATGCACTATCCCACATCCCTTCCGTCGATTCCCGCGTTTTCCCCGCATTATTCCACATCCCTACCATCCATACCCGCATCCAAGCTCACCATCTCGCATCTCTCCCGTCCTTTCCCGCACTATCCCATATCCCTCCCATTCCCTCCGCATGTCTACCGTCTATTCCCGCATCCCTCCCGCATTATCACACATCCCTCCCGCACTGTTCAGTACAGCTATTGCTGGGACGTTAAACATCTTAGTTGTATTTACTTTATCGTTAGCNATCACACATCCCTCCCGCACTGTTCAGTACAGCTATTGCTGGGACGTTAAACATCTTAGTTGTATTTACTTTATCGTTAGCCTTTCCTTCCAGAAAATGAATAAAATATTTTGTTTCAGAACTACTAAACCAAAACTAAATGAACCATCCGGTTTTAGTAAACTTAGTGAACGTTGACTTATTGGAAACACTCAGGTGTGTATAAAACTTAATCCGTTTTCGTTTTCAAATACGATTTCTTTACTTCTGTTAAGACTCAATAATTTAATATAATAAATAGTTATTGATTGATCAACTTTGAAGCTTACAGTTAATGAATTGGATACGAATTTAACCCTTCTGTGGTGCGAATTAAGTTTTTTTCTTTTTCTACGTGTTATTTGAGTGCTCTTTCAAAACCTGCAAGTATCGGCGATACCAACTAAAATCCCGATACCTATACCTATACCGATACTTTTCTCAAAAAAATTCCCGATACCTATACCGATACCGATACTTTTTTCAAAAAAATTCCCGATACCTATACCTATACCCATACTTTTTCAAAAAAAAATCTCGACACCGATACCTATACCTATACTTTTTCTAAAAAGAAACCCGATACCGATACCTATACCGATAGTTTTTTTTAAACAATGCCGATACCGATACCTATACCGATACTTTGGCCAAAGTATCGGTATAGGTATCGGTATCGGCTATACCATTCCCGATACTTGTATCGGGTTTGGTATCGGGTTAGCAACTGTGGCTGTGGGGAATATCCTTTTGAATGTGTGTGTTAAAAGTGTGTGAACCTAACAACAGACAGTGTGATAACGCTGCAAATATGACGAGAAATTGATTCTATGAATATTATTCTATGTCAATCAATGTATGAATATTCTTTTATATCCTTGCCTGTTTGTATCCACCATTTTTACATGCTAAAGACTGTACAAGACCAGGGGCATTTACTTAGCACAATTTTACTATTAGGTGCTGGGAAAAAAATATTTTATATCTGAATAGCATAGAAGCAAACATGTCAAACAAATTTTCTTGTATCAGTTAAGGTGGACGTCGTCAGGTTTCTTAACATTGTCACCAAATTTTTTAAGATTGGCAGAAATTAAAAATGCGGTTGGAATTTGTAAACAGCCAGAAAGGTACTGATTATTCGTAGTAAGATGGTTAACCAATCAACTGTGTACAACGCAAATTAAAACTAACAAATCGGTTAGTTTGACACGAGCTTCTGCGTTTGGTTTGCGTTTGGAATTCCTCCAAATCCTCGCTTAACCAAGACAAGTCAAGCAATTAAAAAAAACAATGTGGCTCCAGCTACTTCTTCATGTCTTCTTGAAGGTGACAAAATTACTGGTTGGAGTGTATATACAACCTCGGTAGCTTTATGTGCCTCAAGCGTGTCTACTTACATAATGATGGNTTCTGCGTTTGGTTTGCGTTTGGAATTCCTCCAAATCCTCGCTTAACCAAGACAAGTCAAGCAATTAAAAAAAACAATGTGGCTCCAGCTACTTCTTCATGTCTTCTTGAAGGTGACAACATTACTGGTTGGAGTGTATATACAACCTCGGTAGCTTTATGTGCCTCAAGCGTGTCTACTTACATAATGATGGNCATTACTGGTTGGAGTGTATATACAACCTCGGTAGCTTTATGTGCCTCAAGCGTGTCTACTTACATAATGATGGTTCTAGGCAGCTCTATATGTCGATGCATATCTCTACGCCTACTTATTTAGCTCTACATGTATCTAGGTATCTCAACGGACCTTGCAGGTTTGCGTCTTCTACGTTTCTCCTTAAGATTTTGGTCGATAGAATATTAATGATCAGTTTGGATTTTCTAAACTTACGAGTTTTCCTCATCCAATCTAACCTTGTTGGATAATTAATGATATGAGGCATTGTAAAGCCCAAGAATGTGATAGTCTTAAGTTTGTGAACCAAATGTACCAAGGAGCAATTTTTGNTATGAGGCATTGTAAAGCCCAAGAATGTGATAGTCTTAAGTTTGTGAACCAAATGTACCAAGGAGCAATTTTTGTTGCAAGACTAAAGTGTGACCCTAATCTACTTACACTATTTGAAAACAAATAACTTTTGACAGAAGTGGCAAATTTTTCTTATCCATGGTTTGACTTTTAGGTTAGACATTAAAAGTAGTATCCTATTTTTCCTACCCATGTTGGTCAATGGTTACTAAAGGCAAATTGGAGGTAAACTTTAAAAGTCTTTTTTATGATTAGGTTCGCATGGGTGGTTTTAATAAACATTTTATAACAACCGGAATTCAAACTTGGTTAGCATATGTAGCTATGGAGTGATTTAAAAATAAACCTCCCATGCCAACTTAGTGGTTGAAATGCTTTTTCACTTTTAACTTCAATCTGAACTAAGTAACCATTGACCAGCATAGCTAGGAAAAATAGGATATTTCTTCCAAATGCCTTGCCACAAAGCCAACGCATGGATGAAAAGGATCGGCCACACCTATCAAAAGGTATTTACTCTCAAACATCGTAATCACATTACATTTCACCCTGAACATCAGCAGGATCGTTAGAAATGAACGATTCACAAGCTGGGATTGCTGACTTCACACCCTGAGTATAATCTTAGATGATGGAATTCAAATTCTTTTTATGTGCTTCTTACAGTTAGATATTTCCAAAAAATTAATTTTTATTCATCCCAGCTCATTAAATATGGCACCAATATTTCTTGCACGAAATTTTTAAACAAAACTGAATCCTTCATAGTTATTATCTCTGCATATATTCAGTTTCTCATAATACAATGGAATTCCACCCATGTAGTGCAAAGGTCCTCTAATTTTTCCCGGTATGTTTGCACCCTGGTACCAACTATTTGTAGCAGGGAAGAGACTATTTTGCCACAAATCGTTTACGTGTTTTGTCCACACTGCCTCCGGTTCTTCATTAGCAGCAACTCTATTCTGTCCATCTTTATGCATCTTCAATAAAAGATCTGTAATCCAGTTACATTGGATTTCAATACTAGTGGGTCCATTTCCGAAGGCTGCTGTACTGTGTGGTCCATAAACCCAAAATAAATTTGGCAAATCTGATGTACACAAACTCAAGTAGGTTTTTGTTCCTGTTTTCCATTTTTCTTGTATACTGATTCCCTTAGCGTTCCTGATATTAATGTCAAAAAAACCTCCAGCAAAAGAATCAAAACCTGTGGCAAATATGATAATATCCACAGGGATTACTCCCTCTTTTTTAGTTTTTATCCCATATTCTGTAACTTCAATAATGGGTGAAGAATTCACATCAATTAAGTCTACATTATTCTGATTAAAAACTTCATAGTAGGATGTTTCAAGACAAGGACGTTTTGTTCCCCACGCGTGTGGAGGTTTCAAAGGTGCCAGTAGCTCTCTCTTGATTGGATGGTGAAGTCTTTCACGTGTTTTGTTAGCCCAGAATGCATAGGCTTCATTGTTAGCTTCTTGACTAAAAAACACTTCACCGAATGAACACAGCCAAAATGCGAAACCTCCGTACATCCACATGTCTTCATAAATTTTCTGTCTCTCTGTTGGATTTACATTTTCGAATTTCTCAGGCCAAAAATTTTGCATAAACCCTGAAAATGTACACTTCGATCGACTNGTTGGATTTACATTTTCGAATTTCTCAGGCCAAAAATTTTGCATAAACCCTGAAAATGTACACTTCGATCGACTAAATATACTTTCGTAATCAGCTTTATTGGGACATTGCCATTCTTTTGGATTTTCGGAAGTCTCTTTGGATTCTTTGTTGAAGAAGTGTTGTCGCATTGGAAGTGCCAAATTTGGAGTGCGCTGATACACAGTTAGCTGAGCTACTTCTGGCCCGATTTCCTGAATTATTTGAACACCACTTGCTCCAGTTCCGACAATGGCTACGCGTTTTCCAGTTAAATTTACACCGTCTTCAGGCCATGAGCTAGAGTGGTACCATTCCCCTTTAAATTTCTCCAATCCATTAAACGGCGGTGTATAACTAGAATTAAAAATTTGTATTCTGAGTAATNATTCCCCTTTAAATTTCTCCAATCCATTAAACGGCGGTGTATAACTAGAATTAAAAATTTGTATTCTGAGTAATGTCAACATCACGTAGTGCCTTAAGACTAATTTGAAAAACTCGCAGGTTGCTAAAGAGACAAAGGTTTATACCTGAATATAGTCCGCATGCGCATCTAGCTCAACTTTATGGACAAACTACCTGGCCTTTTCTTCTTTTCTCAACCAAAACAAAGTATGAATTCTTATGAATAAGCTTTAACAGCATGTATAAACACGACCAATTAAATTTATAACCAACACGTATAAAAAATTCAGCACATAACCCTCACAAATNATGTATAAACACGACCAATTAAATTTATAACCAACACGTATAAAAAATTCAGCACATAACCCTCACAAATCCTATACCGCTTACATATCGGTCGCTTGTTGTCGGTCAGTTACGCGCAAGTTGTCCGTCAGTTAATTAAAAAATTTCTTACCTCGCTAAGCATCATGCGATGTCCTGTTTAGGACATCATTGGCAAAACCGATTGAAATAACAGATATGACCATCCGCCATCACTGACACCAAACCACTTTGTAACAAGTTACACTTAAAATTAAGAACAAAGTGTTCGTAGATTCCAGCGATTTAACGTGAGAAGTNGCCATCACTGACACCAAACCACTTTGTAACAAGTTACACTTAAAATTAAGAACAAAGTGTTCGTAGATTCCAGCGATTTAACGTGAGAAGTCAATCTAATTTAAACTAAATATACCGCTGTTGTAAATTTCGTGTACATAATGTCCCATACGATATCCAAAACAGGACANCTAATTTAAACTAAATATACCGCTGTTGTAAATTTCGTGTACATAATGTCCCATACGATATCCAAAACAGGACATCACATGCAATGTTGCCTATTTGAATTTGATTCAACATAGGGATATCGATAATAGTTTCGAATAAATATGAGTCAGCGCTTTGAGTCACGTGACTCTAAATCTGAGCTATCAGTTCATGTAGTCACTGATTTTGGGTGACTGACTCAATNGCGCTTTGAGTCACGTGACTCTAAATCTGAGCTATCAGTTCATGTAGTCACTGATTTTGGGTGACTGACTCAATAAATACATATGAGAATAAGCCTTCCCTTGCGTTCCCACAGCCCTTTGTGGGTTCCCGCAGTCCTACTGTGGATGTCCGCAGTCCTCCGTCGGTTCCCACATTCCTCCTGTGTCTTCTCGCAGTCCTCCCGAANCGGTTCCCACATTCCTCCTGTGTCTTCTCGCAGTCCTCCCGAAAGTTTTGCAACTCTCCCATGGGTTCCCGCAGCACTAACGTGGGTTCCCACGGCAACCCGTCTCTTCCTGCAGCCCTCCCGTGTCTTCCCGGAGCCCTCTCTAGTCTTCCCGCAACCTTCCCTCAGTTTGTTAGGTTCTTATCAACACCTGCTTGTTGGTATAGTCGTACAACTTTACTTGACAACGACCATCGCGCGGGGCGTTATAGTATAAAAAACAGCGATGTCCTGAAATGGACATCGCTCGGGAAGGCTTAGTACCTTTCTCTTTATTAACCTGCGAGATTTTCAAATTAGTCATAAAATAAACAAATTTCACTTGCAGTTTTAATTCTAACGCTTTAAGTCATATTTTCCTGCAGCTTTTATTTAGCAAAAGAGCCACACATTATGTTTTATTTTTACTTTTCTACCTATCTTCTATTATTTATCTCGAGGTTTTGTGGTGAATGAAAATTTCCTCAGAGATATCATACTCAGATGGAATGCAGGATTGGTCTCCCACGCGATTACATTTTTGATGTATATTTAAGTTTGAACTTTCGAAATTGAAACTAGTGTTCTCCATAATACTGAGTCTGGGGTTAAAACTCTGTTTTCTACGGTTTTTGGGTGACTGGATTCATTTGATGACTCTGACTCCTTTGCAGTTGGAGTCAGAGTCGTGATTGTGGGAGTCATGACTATTTCCCAATATGCTCAAATGAGTATATCGGATTTAATTTTTATATATTTCCTCATCGCCTTTTACGGCTAAATATTTTTTTAATTTCAGATTGTCCTTGATTTTCCATATTTTGCAATTTGTGACTTCCAAAAACGGAGGAATCTGAGTTATGCTGGATCCAAAGTCCGTGACTTTCCCTTTCCTTGCCCATGCCTTCGACAAATATCTCGATCCAAACTTTCTCCTTTTGTACCCACCACGTTACCAGGGAAATCTTATAAGTACGAGATATGAAAACAAAACATCCATAGTTCCCTTTCTCACTTTTTTTTCTTGATCTTGCCTTGCTCAATATAAAGTAGAACCGAGTCCTACTTCTGTAAGAGGAAAGGCGAGGGAAAACAGCTTTAGCTCGCAAACTAGAATTGATTCACAACGATCGACTAGTCCATTGAAAATAGTGCGCATTTACTGAATCTTCTATCTTTATCTTCACATGACATAAGAGTATATATATTTTTTGATTTCTTGTTTTCATATTTACCACCTTTCAAGATTTTAGGTAAAAGAATTCACGATCCAAAGTTACTCACTTCAAATTAGAAAAACGAGATGAGAAAGAAAAGGAAAAGTCAAGGCCACAGATAAAGAGAAAGTTTGGATACCATCATGGGATGACTTCAGCACTTCATGGTGACAGAAAGGAAAGGGAAAGGCAACTCTAGTCCAAGCTTTAGCATTTCAAGTGTCGACTTCCAAATTTAAAGAATGACAATTATGACTACGACTCAGATCAATTTTGGAGTTGTGCAGAACACTAGATTAAAGTTTCGAAGTTGAAACTTCCAAAGTTGAAAGCCTCGAGATTGGTAAATTTCAATGACAAAGTGGATTCCTAAAGGTAGTGATAAACCAGGGTTTGTAAAATTTCGAATCTTTTGAAGAAAGTTGGAATATTTTGAATAATTCTAATAGATTCCAGTGTTGAAAATCCTGCATGGATTTTAAAACTCTTTACTCCACTTTACTCAATTTCATAATAACTTTTAAGTTATTGAATTTAATTAGTTATTCTATTTTACGATACAAATCTTTCCTATGAAATTTGTTGCCGATTTCAAAAAGTATCTGAAAAGTAAACGAATTTTCGCAAGAATATAAAAAAAAAACCGTTGCAAGGATAAAAATTCGTGAAAATAAAGAACATTATATAGTCATAATATTTAAGCCTGGCAAAAAATCCAAAAAGCCAAGAAAATTCTTAAAATCAAACTTAGATACACTCCGAGTGACAGAATTAGACAATTATACAAACGAAAATTTCTAACAAGCACAACTAAATAGAAATGTTTGAGTATGTATCGAAAATGTCACAGTGAAGTTTAAATGTATTAAATGTAATTCTGGTGCTACAGAGGTGAATGTGCTAAAACTCCGGTTCTTCAAGTTTAGTTATGATCAATTACAATCATATCCACTTTTTTGCAGTTTCACATTCCACCTCGGGTTGTCTACCCTATAATCTGGATCTCGACGGATCGGTACAAGTGACAACGACTGGCGTCAAGTATTTTTTTCATTTTTTTTTTGAAAAACAAATTCAATAATTTGTATCGAAATTCACTTTTTCAAGTTTTTATGGAATTATTTCTTAAATTTTTGCTAAACACTGACGAAAAATTTGCTGAAAAAAACCAAAAACCTTGATAAAGATTAACAATAATTGAGAGAAATGTTGAGNAGTTCTAGTTTTTAAGATCCGACTCATAAGACCAAGACTAATGTAATACGCCACAATTCATATTTCTAGAACAATAGTTAATACCTTTTTGATTGAAATCCAATGCAAAGTATTAAATGCTTTGCGTAGGTGGACAAGCCTGTATCTGTTCCGATATTCCAAAGATTCGTTGCATCATCAAAATCAGCCGAAGTTACAAATGTATTGTAAGTTATGTCCTTGCTAAATTCTAGCTTTTCGTCGATGTATCTGAAGTATCTCATTAGTTCTTCTCTCCCAGGAAATCTTTCTTTAAAATCGAAGTTATTCCAAATTTCTTTCTCTTGCATCAGTTGGTATACGGGTAAATCACTGTCGACTCTTGCTCCAGGGTACCTATTCCAAAACCAAGTCCCACCTAGGTAACTACCATTTTCGTAAATCTTTGAAGAAAACCCCAGCTTCCTGAAATTGAGCAGCATGTTCAATCCGGAAAAGCCAGCACCAATAATAAGAGCGTCCAATACTTGATCGTTTTCCATTGCTTATTTCCTAATCAATGCGAAAGTACTTTATAAATTATTTAACGTTGTACTTGTTGAAGAACAAATTGGACTAGAAGTTAAGTCAAACTTTCAGTCTTATTTCTAATGCTACATAAAATACTTCGTGATTTCTTAATAATGAGAACTGATAAAATCTAGGGTGAACAAACGACATGACATTATGTTGATATTATCTATTTTACTTTAGTCTTTCATCTGCTGGATTCATATATTCTGACTACATTAAAACTAACTGCCCTAAAACCACGTGAATTGGCCTCGACTTATACTGTGAAACTGATCGCGAACTCACAGGAAGCTGGTTATATAAATGGCAGTCTGATATTTCATAACAGATATTTTAATAAACCCATTACCTTTCACCTTTTCGCGGTTTAAAATCGCACAGTAAAAACACAAATTCTACTTTAAAATTTTCAAAATAAATTCCACTCTATATCTTAAGAGCTAAAGGACTAGACTTGATTAATAGTTATACAAATAAAGCTTTTACGACAAAATGGCAACAAATTATGCAAGGCTACTTCTTTCTCCTGTTGGAAGGAAAGTGACCTTTCTCCACTTTCCCTCGCGTCCCTCATTTCCACTGCCCAGACGACAGGCGCCCCCTTGAGGCGTCTGAAGTCTGATTCCCATGCCTTACAAAATCTAGCTTCTTCATCCTGGAAATCACAGATTTCCAGGTTTTCAAGGAGTTGCAAAACTCCCGCGTAAGTCCAAAAACACTTATTAAAGTTAAAATTTTTGATTCTACGACAAAGCAAACACGCTTGTCGCCCCCAGGTCATGTCCAAATTTTTTATTCCCCCCCCCCCTTCCCAATACCCGACCTCATGTTACTTCCTTTCTCCACTTTATATTTCCTTTTGATTTTGATTTCTAATTTTTAGAAGTCCCACCATCCTCAAAGTTCAAATCTGAGAAGTCGGCACGCATTGCATACAGCAATCCAGCGACCAATATTTTCCGAAGTCCGAATTTGAGAAGTCAGTGCTGTTTTTTGTTTCTGTCCCAATCCCAGCCGTGACTCCCGTAAGACAGCCGAAACAAAGGGTAGGCGCGTGAGCAAGGATCCTCGGTTTCCATTTAAGTTCTGATAATCCATCACCGAATACCAAATCTGAGAAGCCCGCATGCGTAGCCAGACAGTCCAGCAACCGTAACTTCCCCTAATTCGAATAACCTATCTATACCTACTTCCCCGCAAACTTTCTTTTCTAGCGCCGAGGTCGCCGCTTCCCCCACCTCCGGGCATATGTTGGAAGAAAAGTGACCTTTCTCCACTTTCCCTCGCGTCCCTCATTTCCACTGCCCAGACGACAGGCGCCCCCTTGAGGCGTCTGAAGTCTGATTCCCATGCCTTTCAAAATCTAGCTTCTTCATCCTGGAAATCACAGATTTCCAGGTTTTCAAGGAGTTGCAAAACTCCCGCGTAAGTCCAAAAACACTTATTAAAGTTAAAATTTTTGATTCTACGACAAAGCAAACACGCTTGTCGCCCCCAGGTCATGTCCAAATTTTTTATTCCCCCCCCCCCTTCCCAATACCCGACCTCATGTTACTTCCTTTCTCCACTTTATATTTCCTTTTGATTTTGATTTCTAATTTTTAGAAGTCCCACCATCCTCAAAGTTCAAATCTGAGAAGTCGGCACGCATTGCATACAGCAATCCAGCGACCAATATTTTCCGAAGTCCGAATTTGAGAAGTCAGTGCTGTTTTTTGTTTCTGTCCCAATCCCAGCCGTGACTCCCGTAAGACAGCCGAAACAAAGGGTAGGCGCGTGAGCAAGGATCCTCGGTTTCCATTTAAGTTCTGATAATCCATCACCGAATACCGAATCTGAGAAGCCCGCATGCGTAGCCAGACAGTCCAGCAACCGTAACTTCCCCTAATTCGAATAACCTATCTATACCTACTTCCCCGCAAACTTTCTTTTCTAGCGCCGAGGTCGCCGCTTCCCCCACCTCCGGGCATATGTTGGAAGAAAAGTGACCTTTCTCCACTTTCCCTCGCGTCCCTCATTTCCACTGCCCAGACGACAGGCGCCCCCTTGAGGCGTCTGAAGTCTGATTCCCATGCCTTTCAAAATCTAGCTTCTTCATCCTGGAAATCACAGATTTCCAGGAAGGTAAAAAACTCGTCCCCAGCCCTCGTTCCGTCAACATCTCTCCCAAGACAGTTTATTAGGAATCCCATTTTCCCAATTTACGTCCCGTGATGGTTTGACCTCTGACCTAACCCTGCCCCTTTGATAATTCCCCAAACCCTATCCCATACCCAATCCCCACCATATACCCATTTCCAGTCTAACACCCCATAAACTTCATTGGTCAAAATCCTCTTCGCTGGATCTTAAGATATTGGTGCCGAATGTTCATAAGTAACACTTATCACACCACTTTACCCTATTGCCAGTGTGGATTTAATTCAATCAGGAATGAGAAGTCTATTAATCCTGCCACTCTCAATATTTCAACGGTGATTCTACGTGTGTATGATTATTTTTCTCAAACATTTATCTATTTTGGTAACATCTATCTTTTCAGATTTATTACAGGGAAGAAATTCAACTAAACTGATAGTACAACTGGAAACACTTTCTCATTTCAGTCATTGCAATTGTGACCTTTTTGTTTAAGAACAATAAAATTGTGAAATTCGCCTATCTCAAGATTTTGACCAAACAGTTTTTAGACTAACATGATGTCGCTGATTCCCAAAGCTGAAGAAATTTGGACTGGTAACATACAGAAAAAAATGTATGAATTTTTTAAATTTGAAAAAAATGTGAGTTTGCCNCCTCAGAATTGTGCCAATTTTAAACTGCGTTTTCGCTTCTAAGTGTTTCCAGATTTTCAAATTCAATTTTTTTAAATGTCTTCAAACTTGAAGATGGCTAAGAAGTTGTACCAGCAGCCTTTGGTCCTTTTATATGTTAGCTAGGTAACTGTATGACCCAACTCTACTGGAAGATGTTCATTACGTTAATACAGAAGATGCAGATGAAGAGTATTTAGATTTTGAGTTAAATTAATTTTGTTTATATTGAAATATTGATAATAATATAATTTAATTAGGTTATATTATGTTAGGTTGCTGTGTTAGAATTAGGTTGTTTAGATTAGGTTAGCTAGGTTAAGTTATGTATTTATTGTTTGGTTGTTAGCTTAGTTGTTAGGCTAGATTAGGTTACTACTAGGTAAGGTCGTGAAGTGGTTAGGTTTGTATTGTTTGGTTATTGGTTGTTAGGTTTGGCTACTGCTAAGTATGGTTGTTAGGTTTGTTTGGTTTTGTTATTAGGTTGTTTGGTTTGGTTATTACTAGGTTAAGTTGTTAGGTTTGGTTATTACTAGGTTAAGTTGTTAGGTTTGGTTACTAATAGGTTAGGTTGTTAGGTTGTTACGTTTAGTTAATACTAGGCTAGGTAGTTAACGCTAGACTCGGTTACTTTATTAGATTTGGTTATGTTTTTAGTTCGTATTTGGAGTTGAATTAATTTTGTAGATATTGAAATATTAGTAAAAAAAATTTTTTTTTTTCAAANAGGTTTGGTTATTACTAGGTTAAGTTGTTAGGTTTGGTTACTAATAGGTTAGGTTGTTAGGTTTGGTTACTAGTAGGTTAGGTTGTTACGTTTAGTTAATACTAGGCTAGGTAGTTAACGCTAGACTCGGTTACTTTATTAGATTTGGTTATGTTGTTAGTTCGTATTTGGAGTTGAATTAATTTTGTAGATATTGAAATATTAGTAAAAAAAATTTTTTTTTTTCAAAATTAAAAAATTCATAACTTTTTTTCTAAATATTTTCGGCCTAAATTTTTTTTCAAGTTTGGAATCAGCGACGTCATATTAGTTTAAAAAAAATTTGGTCTTAGTGTGAAGGTTGGCCAAATAAAACAATTATTCTATAAGAACAAGTGTGGCTTATCTGTCGATGCGGCCTTACTACTAAATAAGAGTATCCTGAAAAAACGTGTGACGTATGCGCGGGGGAATAAAACGTGGGCAATTGGGGAAGTTTTAGAGTATTCACTTGAGGATTATATTAAATTTTGCTTATTGAATAGAAGATCACCCTGACTATTATAACTAGTTGGATCACAAGGTTTATTGTTCCTCATACCTTGAACTATGAATGTATGACATTTTCTGTACTATCATTATATCTTATTCCATATTTTTTAAGCTATAAAATACTGAGTGGAAGGTGATGTTACGGTTGAAATACTTGTTACGGCTTGTTTCGAAATTGCCAAGTTGTAAATTATTAGTATTTACTGGCCTAGTATATGACACAAAGCATGGTGTGTAAATTGTTATAGTCCAGCAATTCTACGACCAGCTTTTTGCCTGCCTGGTTTGAAAAAAATGTAATTTGGAGAGAGAAATTTGAGACAATAACACCAATGAGGTAAAAAATTTTCCAATGCTGACGTTTTGCTTCACAATTCTTTCATTTTGGACCCTTTAACGTTAACATATATCAATTTCCTTTCAATATATTTTAACTTTGTTGCTCTAATTCTACACTTTAAAGAAGTAATTCGGATTTAAAATGGCAATCTCAAAATTACTCACCTTTTGATGTTTGGAAAGAAACAAGAAGTAACAGATTAAAACGAATTGTATAGGCACTAATTCAAAATTATAATTTTATTATTTGAAAATTTGGTTAAAAGCAACGAGATTATATCAGTTAGGACAGTTAAAAACCCACAAATTTGCGTAATGAACTAATTAATATCTTATGATCAAGTTGCACTGCACTAAATAATTTTATCAATAAAGTTATATCCTATTGTTTATTATACACCAAGCACTCGTTATGCTAGAAGTATTTTTACAATAAAAAACCTTGAAAATTGCGCTGCTACTTTGCTAGATAATTAAGTAATGACAGACTATGTTCCACTCACGTTATTTTCGCAACTGAATAGATAATGACTTTATACAGGTATAGAAATGTAGTGAATCTAATGGGAGACAACAAATATATTCGCTTTAACTTTGTACACGGTGGTTGTGATTATGCACAGGCTATACACAGGAATATCTTTTATATATTCTCACTAATTATAGTAGTACCTATATANGGTTGTGATTATGCACAGGCTATACACAGGAATATCTTTTATATATTCTCACTAATTATAGTAGTACCTATATAGCGTGTTTGATGCAAATAATTTTAACAAAGAATAAAAATGATAAAACGTCTCGAGAATTTCAATAGAAAAATTAGTTGATGGTCGATAGGTAAACCTACGTCACAAGTGGACCCAGAACTCGGGAAAACGATAANGAATAGAAAAATTAGTTGATGGTCGATAGGTAAACCTACGTCACAAGTGGACCCAGAACTCGGGAAAACGATAATTTCTTTAATTTTATTTATAATGAAAGGTGACACCACACCAGATTTTCAAATTTTGTACTACCTAAATCCGGAGACAGGGCACGACTCTGACTGATTCGAGTCGACTCCCAAAAATCAACGAGTCAGTCATGAGTCCAAGTTGAATCCAAAATTTGAGAAAATCAATTATGACTCCCAGAGTCAATTAGGACTCCCAGAGTCAATTATGGCTCTCATAGTCTAGTTGACTCCCATAGTCAGGTTGACTCCCAGAATCAGCGAGTCTGACTCAGGTCAAACTGGGAGTCAATGAGANCCCATAGTCAGGTTGACTCCCAGAATCAGCGAGTCTGACTCAGGTCAAACTGGGAGTCAATGAGAACAGTACAGTACACTATTGTGTGCGATATGATGTTGGAAGTGGTACGCATTTATGTTGGCAAAATAAAAGTGTAATGTGGTTTGTCCTCAATGGGTACTTGGAACCTATAAAGGTATGCATACAAAGTTTGTATATATTGTAACACATAGTGTTTGATACACTACTACATGCCTTTTTTGATATTTAAGCTCAAAATTTTCACACAATTGGGTTTTATTTCAAGGTACTAATTAAAATTTCAAGACACATAAAAATAACAAGAAATTTTATACTTTTTATCAGTATTTCATCAATTTTTGAAAAGTTAGTAAAACGCTGTTTTTTAAGTATTTATCCACCCTC
>NIPM01000050.1:794012-809445 GCA_002738285.1 Holacanthella duospinosa | reverse complement strand
ATGTTTTTCTCATGGAATTCGATAGAGGACATCAATTAGGACTCAGCGCGCTTTATTTTTTGAAATTCCATCGTTAAATGGGAAGTTATTGCCGNGGACTCAGCGCGCTTTATTTTTTGAAATTCCATCGTTAAATGGGAAGTTATTGCCGAAAAACCGTGAAAATAGTAATTGGTGTTAGGTTGTTAGGTCCAAACTGCCCTGTCCAAACATTACCTGTATACTAATATGTGCTAATTATAATTTCAGGTAAAATTCTTTGCGGAGCTTCTAATAAAACTCTATCAGTATTTGATGCAAATACAGAACAAATTTTGACAATCATTCAGAACGCTCATTCTAAACCAATCACAACCATTCGTATCAATGAAGCACCAATTGGATTTGGTGCAACTTCTCTCTGTGACATTTTTCTCACATCTACGAATGCTGTCACCGATCCTATTAAAATATGGGACTTGAGGATTGCCAAGTTAATACTAAAAATCTAAACCCTTCTCCTTATATCCATAACTTGACCTTGACATTTTTACTAGGTGTGTAAATCGAATTGCAGATTTAAATTCTAAACCATTTGTAGCCACATCAAGACCAGCAATTTCACCTTGTGGTCACTACATTGCTTCCGGTTTCGAAGAAAATATTGTAAGTTTGTAAATATTGCTAAATATTGTAAATTGATATTTTTAAAACTAATAATTAATCAAAAGTATTATTAAAAATTAATTATTTTACATTAGGTATCTATCTATGACCTTCGGAAAGTAAACGCAAGAGTAGGGACCCTCAAGGAAATCACAAAATCTCCAGTACTTGATATTTTCTTCGATAGAAATTTCTCAATGCTCTGGTGTGGATGTAAGGATGGAAAAATTTGGAATTTTAACACATCTGTCAACCAATCATAAGTTATCGATAGTAGTAGTGTTTAAAAAAAAAAAAAAATTTTTTTTTCTTCAATTTNGGAAAAATTTGGAATTTTAACACATCTGTCAACCAATCATAAGTTATCGATAGTAGTAGTGTTTAAAAAAAAAAATTTTTTTTTCTTCAATTGGAATGATTAATACCAAAAATGATTTAGTAAATTATACTTATTGACCATAGTAAGGGTAAAGATACCCTAAAAATCGAAAATTAGGACAGAAGATTAAGAAAAAGAAAAGATAAACAAGTTCAAGGTAAATATTTTACCTGACTTTATGAAAAGTATGTCAATGGAACGAATCCGATTGGTTATGACCCTGAACTTTCAAAGAAAGAGACAGAGTATTTAAGGTCCACAGAGTTCCAAAATTTCGATCAAACGAATCACACCTCTTGGGTTGAAAAGTTCAAATTTTTTTACAAAATGACTTCTTCGGTGTTACTACTAGTAGTAGTAGTCGTAGGAGTAACAATTATTGTTGAAGTATCTGGTCAAATGCAACCGCAACCGCAGTATCCAAATTATCAACAAAATCATTTTTCTCCACCAAACTACGGTTATGGACAAGGAAACTATCCCTATGGCTATCCTTTCAACCAATACAATTTCCCTCAGCTTCAGTATCCTTTCTATCCAAGTGAGTTCTACACGAATTTTCTAAAAAAAAAAAATGTCGATGAAACCCTAAAAAGTTGGAGATATGAGTTAATTAAATACAAATACGTTATTTTTATCTTACAGATTACAATGGAATGAGTGGAATCGTTACGACATCGCAGACAGGTCTGCCAGGAAGTATTCGTGAAACAGAAGTAGTGGAAACATTGTCGAAGAATCCAGGGATTGGTGGTCAGATTTTTGGGAATCAGATGCTCGGAGGTGTCATGTCTCCTGGTTTTTCAGGATCAGGATTAGGATCAGGAATCCCGAATCAACCAGCTGTTGTCCAATCAAATACTGTCCTTGAAGTAGAAAATCAAAGGCCCTCAGGGCATTACGAATTGTATCAATATGGCAGGGTAAGAGTAGATAATGTCGATCAACGACCTGCTTGCGCTGTCTCATTAATAATTATTATATTTTAGGTATGGTAAAAAAAAAAAAAAAAAAAAAAAAAAACCTAAAAAACCTAAAAAAAAACCTTAAAACTTAACCTAAATTTGTTAACCAACCTAATTTTTTTTTAAATATTTCTTATATTTTAGGATGGCCTTGGTAGTGAACTATTTCATGAATCACGAAGTTCATACCCTGACCAACGTCGTAGGATCCAACGACCTTTTTCTGTTCAAAAGAAACCTCATTATGACCTCTACAAATGGGCTAGGTCAGAACCCATCATGACTTTTGACCAATGAGAATAATAAGTCAATATTTCATCAATTTATTAAAAAAAAATTTTTTTTTTGTGGTCTCGTAATATTATTATTTTCGCTAATTCCAATCATTTTAACTCAATTAGTTAACTTTAGGATCTACGATTTAGGTTTAGGTTTAGGGTTAGTTTTATGTTATAATAATTGTAAACTATAACCTAAAAACAGGATCACATTGAAAAATCGGACATTATTTCCATTTCTGAATATCCTACTCTCATTTTTTCTACATTGTTGTCATAATTTATTGATTATTTCTATTAATTTTATGGAACGATTAAACAATAAATTATTACTTTATAGTTTAATAATAGACTCCTGCTACTTATTACAAGAGTAGACGAACACGACAGTAAGATTTTCTAGACAGAAAATAAAATCTAATAATAATAAAAAGTCCGTTTTTCTCAGAAAAATCATTATTCGTCTAAATTTTCAGAATAGAATCCTTCTCAATTTTTCCAAAATATAAATTACTATTTCATCAAACTTCACATTGACCTTTCTGATGACCACCTCATCACTCATTTTAAAAAAAAAAAAAAAAGAGAAGAAAGAAATTTTTTTAATTTCCTGAGGGATAAAAATTGCACTATTTTCTATCAACTATATCACACAAGAGGTAAACCGGAAACGTTAGGATTTTTTTGAAATTCTTATGCACAAAATAACCATGTAAGTTTTCCTTTTGATAAATTACAACAATAATAATTATTATGTAAATTAAGGTACATCTCTTTACAGCCACGCATTTTTAGACGAAACTACACAATTTCACTGCTTTTCTTCTCAAATTTTTATAAAATTCCTATCAATTTTTGTTTGTTTTTTTTTTTTTCATAAAAATGATTCAAAAATTAATTCAAAATGAATCTCTTCAATAATTGTTAAATGGTTAAAAGATTCAAAAAAAAAATTAAAAAATTGGTTAATAAACACCAGAGTGAAGATATCCTATTTCAAACCCCAACNAAAAGATTCAAAAAAAAAATTAAAAAATTGGTTAATAAACACCAGAGTGAAGATATCCTATTTCAAACCCCAACACTAACAACGCAACAACACGACACGGGTCAGATAACAGTGCAGTTCGCTCATAAGATATACCTTCATAGATCAAACTATACTCTGTTTTTAGGTTTTGAACAAATGTCAGCCTTGGCATTTATCCGATGCAAACAACCTAAACTTAACATNAAAAGATTCAAAAAAAAAATTAAAAAATTGGTTAATAAACACCAGAGTGAAGATATCCTATTTCAAACCCCAACCCTAACAACGCAAAAACACGACACGGGTCAGATAACAGTGCAGTTCGCTCATAAGACATTCCTTCATAGATCAAACAACAATACTCTGTTTTTAGGTTTTGAACAAATGTCAGCCTTGGCATTTATCCGATGCAAACAACCTAAACTTAACATTGACAACCTGAACCTAACAATCTAAATCTGCCCTAATAACTTTAACCTAAGCTAAGCTAACTTAACAACCTATACCTAACCTCTAAAAATCTANTTGACAACCTGAACCTAACAATCTAAATCTGCCCTAATAACTTTAACCTAAGCTAAGCTAACTTAACAACCTATACCTAACCTCTAAAAATCTAAAGCTAGCCTAGCAATCGGCTGTAGTAATAAACTCTAGTTACTACAGTCAATTTCTAAGACCTATTAGTTGTTAGTTGTTAGGTTAGGTCTAGGTTGTAAGTGTTAGGATTTAGGTTGCTACATTAAACCTAAAGCTAACCTAGCAATCGGCTGTAGTAATAAACTCTAGTTACTAGTCCATTACTAAGGCCTATTAGTTGTTACGTTAGGTCTAGATTATAACTGTTAGGTTTAGGTTGTTACATTATGGTTTAGCTAACTTAAAAACCTAGACCTAACCTCAAACAACCTAAACCTAACCTAAAAATCGGCTATAGTAATAAACTACTACAGTCCATTGCTAAGGCCTATTAGTTTTTAGGTTACGTCTAGGTTGTAAGTGTTAAGTTTAGGTTGCTACATTGNCAGTCCATTGCTAAGGCCTATTAGTTTTTAGGTTACGTCTAGGTTGTAAGTGTTAAGTTTAGGTTGCTACATTGAATTTAGATGAATAAATTAGTTTGTTAGGGTTATGTTTAGTTTGTTACATCAAGTTTAAGATAAGTTAATTTTAGGTTGCTTGTTAGGTCTAGGTTAGTTGTTTGCATCGGATAATGCCGAGGTCGGCACTTATTTAAAACCATAAAACTCAGTGTAGTTAAATTTGGTTTTAAAAATACCATTCTTATAAGCGAACTGCACTGCTGTCTGGGTTGGGTTATGGATTTTCGTGGTCCCGATTTGGGTTAAAAATCCGCTATCTTGACTCTAGTATAAATGACCTGTATTATTTATTTTTTTTTTTTTTTTGAAAATTCTCAAAATGAACTCCTGTCATTCCAATAATGAAAAACTTGAATTAATATTTGCCTCTAATGCCTAAATTAATAAACGCCGCTTCAATCTCCATTCATATTGTTACAAAAAACAACTCAAAAGTTCATTCTTATAAAAATCTGAGTTTCTTACTCAGGTAAATTATTGAACCAATAGGCAACTTAATACTTTGGTTCTTGCGAAGTTATAAACATTATTTGTTTGTCAAAAAAAAAAAAAAAAAATTTTTCGAATACCTCAAACAAATGATCGGTTTCGGTTTCGGTGGTTGGTTGATTTTCCTATAATAATACTTATNGGGTTATGGATTTTCGTGGTCCCGATTTGGGTTAAAAATCCGCTATCTTGACTCTAGTATAAATGACCTGTATTGTTTATTTTTTTTTTTTTTTGAAAATTCTCAAAATGAACTCCTGTCATTCCAATAATGAAAAACTTCAATTAATATTTGCCTCTAATGCCTAAATTAATAAACGCCGCTTCAATCTCCATTCATATTGTTACAAAAAACANGGGTTATGGATTTTCGTGGTCCCGATTTGGGTTAAAAATCCGCTATCTTGACTCTAGTATAAATGACCTGTATTATTTATTTTTTTTTTTTTTTTGAAAATTCTCAAAATGAACTCCTGTCATTCCAATAATGAAAAACTTGAATTAATATTTGCCTCTAATGCCTAAATTAATAAACGCCGCTTCAATCTCCATTCATATTGTTACAAAAAACAACTCAAAAGTTCATTCTTATAAAAATCTGAGTTTCTTACTCAGGTAAATTATTGAACCAATAGGCAACTTAATACTTTGGTTCTTGCGAAGTTATAAACATTATTTGTTTGTCAAAAAAAAAAAAAAATTTTTTCGAATACCTCAAACAAATGATCGGTTTCGGTTTCGGTGGTTGGTTGATTTTCCTATAATAATACTTATAAATTATAAACTGACTTGAGTGTATTGGCTACTCCCTTGGTGTTTATTCCTTTGAGTTCAAAGTATGACTGGATCCTGTGGAATGAGTGGGGTCATTGTTTGGGACGGAGTTTGTCCCGAATTCGGGTTTTCAAGGTCAATATTATCCGAAGAGTCAGAACCTCCTTGTCTTCGGATTTTGGTCTTTGGTTTCTCAGGGATGAACATGGCTACAGCCACTGCCAGAACAACCATCAGTGAACCAAAAAGAAATGGTGGTCCTGGGATGAGCTATAAAAAAAAAATTAAAATAAAAAATATATCATAACAATTCAAAAATTTAATCTATCTGATCAAAAAAAAAATTTTCAAAAATCTTAAAATTTTAAACATAATAATATTTTTGTCTTACGTGATCTTCTAATTTGGTTCTTGGATGTTCAGTATGATTGGTTGATGTATTTTTATCTTTACTACCAACACCTGCAAGTTCTTCGTTCAAATCAACATGAAAAAGATAGAAGATGATACCAAAAACTGCTGGACCAAGACCATTACAAAGTCCTCTCATCCCAGTAATCATACCTTGAGCGAGACCTTAGGAAATTAATAAATTAAATTTTATAATCAATATAAATATATATATATATAAACAGTATAAATATAATTTACAATTTAAATATAATTCTTACCTTGTTTGTCTGCGTCTGCTGTGGTACTGACGAAGGCAGAGATCCCTGGATACGTAATACTGGAAATTGCAGCCTAAACCAAAATGAATTAATTGTAAGTTAATTTACTTCAAGAATTCAAAAATATAACTATTTAAAATTTAACATACCAAAATCCCAGCACACCACATCATCCTGCAATCAAATAATTTCGATAAAGTTATAAGTTAAAAACAAAACTGCTTATAGTAATCAAATCAACTTTTTTTTTAAATATAAATTCTAACCGTCCGGTTACTTACAACATCATCGAATGTGATAAGAGTTTTTTTTTTTTTTTAAAGACTCACCACCAGTCTCAGACATACCCCAACCGCCAGTATCCCAACCTTAGATGGGCACAGTAATCTTATTTTTCCATCCCACTTTCGATATAATTTTTTTGTTTTGACCCGTGTGGGAATTTTTTTTGAGCGATAACCAGTTACCTAAAACCACACAGGTTATGTGGTTGGATGCAGCAATAACACTTCACAATGTTTTTGAATCCAAATTTTTAGCCTATCTCAAGATTTGGTATTGATTGACTCTAAGAAATATATTCCGCAAGCCACCGGTTAAATTCATTAATGAATTTTAGCAAAGTGAATGAAGAATTTGATGAATGATAAGTCGCAATCGAAATCGCAATCGAAATCGCAATCGAAATCGCAATCGAAATCGCAATCTCAATTGCAATCGCAAATCTTTTTCTAGATTCAGGATATCAAAACCATTGTTGGTGCTCAACAATGGTTTTTCATAAAGTCTACAAATTTCATTACAATACTTTATTTTAATTGTTACAACAAATCTCGAATTAAGGCACTTGGATAACTTTAGTTAGAAATTTTTCAATGAAACAGAAATTTCACGTACAGTATGGATCTGGCAATCGTTATTTGCGAGCAAGTAAAATTCAAAAAAAAAAAAAAAATCACTAAATAGCAAAAACATTTTTGAATCCATCATAAAATCAGAAACAATACCAACCTGAAAATTATGATTTCATTATTTAATCCCATAATTCTTGTCCAAAACTGACTAAATTCTTAACAACTGGTTCCTCACAATTACACTAATATTGTATAACTTCACCGGTTTTAGAGCGCATCGAGTATCTGGTTTCTTTTTATAGTTATTTAATCCTTGCTCTACTCAAGATTTATATAANGGTTTTAGAGCGCATCGAGTATCTGGTTTCTTTTTATAGTTATTTAATCCTTGCTCTACTCAAGATTTATATAACATCTTACAATCTGAATTTCTGCTGGATTGCTACAAATAGCAACTATCAAATGCTGCTAAATCCACTAAAAACGAAAAAAAAAAATAATTTTTTTTATAGATTTGTCAAATAAAATTTTGCAGAATTTGATTTAAACATCAATTATGGGTGTCAAATTCATATTTTCTATCAAACTTCTGATTGATTGACATACCACATGAACTCTTTTAAATCATTTCGACATAAATTACAAAAATGACTAAAAAAAACTTCAAATCGTTAGGTTGTTAAGTTGAATGTGCAAACATTTATCTTTACAAAATTTGAATTTGAGCTGCAACAATTGATTTGATATCCTTAATCTAGAAAAAAATTNTTCTGATTGATTGACATACCACATGAACTCTTTTAAATCATTTCGACATAAATTACAAAAATGACTAAAAAAAAATTCAAGTCGTTAGGTTGTTAAGTTGAATGTGGAAACATTTATCTTTACAAAATTTGAATTTGAGCTGCAACAATTGATTTGATATCCTTAATCTAGAAAAAAATTNCAAACATTTATCTTTACAAAATTTGAATTTGAGCTGCAACAATTGATTTGATATCCTTAATCTAGAAAAAAATTTCAATTGATTGACTTATCATTCATCCAAATGCTCTACTTTTCTACAATTATATCAAAAGTAAAAGAAAAAAAATAATATTTCTGTGCCCATCTAAGATTGGCATACTCTCGATTAGGGTATGTCCACNCAAAAGTAAAAGAAAAAAAATAATATTTCTGTGCCCATCTAAGATTGGCATACTCTCGATTAGGGTATGTCCACAACTACTGGTGATTCTTTAAAAAAATTTTTTTTCATTTTTACAATCGAAGATATTATAATAGACCAGACAGTATTACAAATTTCTTACCACCGTTGAGNATTTTTTTTCATTTTTACAATCGAAGATATTATAATAGACCAGACAGTATTACAAATTTCTTACCACCGTTGAGATCCGACGCCATACCAGGCTAGTTGGACCATCTCAAAGAGAAGTCCAACAACAATCGTCCTTCTTGCTCCAACATTCTTCATGAGTAAACCTAAGACTGCTGTTTGTGCCACAACAGACATTATTCCAACCATTGCAATGAACATTGCTACTTCAGCTGGATTAAATCCTACAACGAGTTGGAGGTAAACGAAGAAACATGAGTACTGCCCAGCCTAATTTTAAAAAATCAAAAATTACATCAATCTTCTTCAATTTATACATATTTATACACACAAATAAAAAGGTGAAATTTTTGAGAATTGATTTTCCAGAAAATCAAAAAAACAAAAATTGATTCTATATCACACTTTTCCACATTATCAACTCCTCAAGCTACTAAAAACCAGTGTTTCGTTTTACGCGCGTTTTTTAAGTACCCTCCGCGTTTTACGCAAAAAAACGCGTAAAACGCGGTTTTTCGCGTAAAACAGAAAATCAGCGTAAAATGTAATAACCGGCGCCAAAATTCAAATTTGAAACAACTACATTCTTTTTTTTTGTTAGCAAAAATCAAAAAAAACAAAAAAAAAATACAAATTACTGACTAAACTATTCTTCACAGAAAAGTCACTGACTTAATTTAATGTAATTACAACAGAAACATTACACGCGAAATAGCTTACCATAATTGGCTCCATTAATGATCGAGAAAGTAGTTTAGTGGGTCGTAGAATCTCCGACTCCAGTAATAGGTTAAATTAATTAATTTGAAAAAGATTATACAATGAAGAGTAAAAGTAAAACAGAGAATTAATTGAGAAGTTGCCTGATTGATTTTTTGCAATTATTTTTATTTAAAGTGCTTAACTTGTTCGCGCGCATGCTGCAGCATGCCTCAAAGTGAGTTATTTTAATTTAACGCAGTTTTGTTATAAAACGCGTTAAATTCAAATAAAAAACCGCGTTTTTTTGCGTTTTACGCACCAATTTTACGCAGTAAAAACCGCGTAGGACGAAACACTGCTAAAAACCATTACTACAAAAATTTATTTAAATTTTCTTAAGTTAAACGTTAAAAAGAGTCGGAAGAGCTTAGTTTATGAAAGATTTGAAAACTCTAGTCTCAAATTTTCATCTTCTCATTTGAAACACCCTGTATGTATATTATAATTAATTTTTATGATAAATTTACCTCTGGTAGGTAGGAGAGGAGAACGGTAACACAAAGAAGAAGGATTGTTTTATCTTTACCAACTTTTCGGAGGGCAGCAAAAGGATCAGCTTGTTCCCACTATAAAAGAATGGAAAGTATTAAAGTATTAAATTATATATTCTATAACCTAATGAGATACTTATGTAAATGTAATAAATAAATTTAAAACTTACAGCAAGTGGTTGCCAGGCATTTACTCTTAGTTTTTGTGGGAGAGACTCAGGAACTGCAATGAGAACAAAAAAGACATCGAGAGCAGCTATGGCAGTAGCTAGAGCAACTACCGTCTGAATTCCATACGTCGTCTCTAGGTAACTCCCTACATCAAAGAAAAATACATCAAAGAAACGCAAAAACAAAATATCATTTATTTATATTGTCGTACAATATAATCTAACATGAAAAAAAAAAAAAAATTTTCAAATTACCCAATGCAGGTGAAGTGACAAGGGACGCAGCAAAAGTGGCAGAGACTAGACCATAGGCTGCTGATCGCTCCTGTTCTCCTATAAGTACCAAAAATAACTATCATCATTATAAATAAAAAACATTACAAGTTTCAACAATCTTTTAATAGTGCTGGGGTTAAAAACTCAACAATACAAAATTACACTAACTAAAATTTATTTTTATTAAGATTTTTACTTACCCGGTGTAACATCTGCTACATAAGCAAAAACAACAGAGAAGGTAACTGCAAAAACTCCTGAAATGGATATCATGGCAAAATACCAGTAGGTATTGAGTTGCATGAGAGGAATAGGGGCACAAGTGAAAAAAACTGTAAGAACGAGGAAGAGTTTCCGTCCCCAGACGTCGCTTAGTGCACCAATCAACGGAGCGCTCAAAAACGACAAGAAACCCTATAAGAAAGAAAAATGAATTATTCGATTTATATCAGGGTATAAATCGTGGATATAAACGGTAAATTTTTTTTTTTTTTTTTTTAAAAAAAAAAAAAAAAAAAAAAAAAAACCCTAAAGAACCGTTTTTTTTTGTTAAAACCTGGTTTTTTTTTTTGGTTAAATCCAACATTTTGGTTAAAATTGAATTATTCTTTAAATTTGACACAATTGACGAAATCCCAAAAGCTTAACATATTACGCGATGTCGATTTCAATACTTACATCTATCATATGGAAATATCGACTATGAATATCGATCGAATCGATCGAACTATAAAAATCACTTTGCAAAAAAATTGACGGTAACCAATCTCGATCTTGATATTTTGACCGACAAATCTATGGTCATCGATCTCGATCTCTAGATCAACGACTAAAAATCTACCGATCTCGAGATCAATTTCAGTGCCAACATGACAATTGATCCCGATTTTGATCTTGGTTTTTTCTTTAAAAACCAAGAGGTTTTTAACCATGGTTTAAAACCATTGGTTAAAACCATTTGGTTTTAACCAATCCACCCTGATTGATACCATACATTGAACACCTCAACAATAATACACCAACAATACACATTAGATACAATTTTCTAGAAGAAGAAAAATTACCTTAATTCCCACAATGAGTCCATTCATTACAAAAGTGTGCGTAGGAAACGTTTCTTTCAAAACCTACAACAAAAAAACAAAACAATTATTCAAACAAATCACAAATCACAAATCCAAAATCCAAAATCCAACCCTATCAAATTGTATCACACACNTTAATTCCCACAATGAGTCCATTCATTACAAAAGTGTGCGTAGGAAACGTTTCTTTCAAAACCTACAACAAAAAACGAAACAATTATTCAAACAAATCACAAATCACAAATCACAAATCCAAAATCCAACCCTATCAAATTGTATCACACACAAAAAAAATCTGAATTTATACTAAAATCTACTTACTGAAATCATAGGAGTAGTCAAAAGACCCCAGGCGAAAAATTCGCTAGAAAATACACAAAAAAAGTACACAAAAATTCAGAATGATTATACAAAAATCAATATATATCAAAGTCAAAGTCAAACCTTATTTTTGCAGCAAAAAAAAAAAAAAAAAAAAAAATTAATTAATTTTAGCAAAAGTACTCACAGGAATATAATGACAAGTGCATGATTGACTGACGGTTCTCCAATTCCTGAACCCTGTAAAAAAAAAACCAAAAAATCAATCAATAATCAATCATTTTAGTTACTTTCTCTCAATACACTAAGTAATACTAAAAATAAAAATAAACCCACCAAATTCCAAACCATCTTGTAATATTCAATAATACTTATTATNTACTCACAGGAATATAATGACAAGTGCATGATTGACTGACGGTTCTCCAATTCCTGAACCCTGTAAAAAAAAAAAAAAAAAAAATCAATCAATAATCAATCAATTAGTTACTTTCTCTCAAAACATTAAGTAATACTAAAAATAAAAATAAACCCACCAAATTCCAAACCATCTTGTAATATTCAATAATACTTATTATCNTAAGTAATACTAAAAATAAAAATAAACCCACCAAATTCCAAACCATCTTGTAATATTCAATAATACTTATTATCGTTTCACTTCTTTTACAAACCAATTCATATAATGTAACACTCTTAATAAACTGTTTTCAAAATCAAAATCAAAAAATCTTCATCTAACTTTCTTCATAATCACAAATCACAAGAAGACAAAAAAAACTTGTAGTTTTAAATCTTACAAGTTTAATCCTTCTATAGATTTATCTTTATCATCATTCTTAACAACTTAACTTAAGTAACCCCACCACATTGAAACTTAATAAACCTTATTAAAAAACCTAACCTAACAACCTAACCTTCACAAATATTCAGTATAATATGGAATATTATGAATTATGACAATCCTAGAACCAGATGGTCAGAATAAATTATTCACAAGTATTGGACTATTCAATAATAATAATTAAAATAATTAATCTCCACTTATGGTTATAGAGAATGACCAGAAATTTATACAAAAATGAAAAAAAAAAANTAATTAAAATAATTAATCTCCACTTATGGTTATAGAGAATGACCAGAAATTTATACAAAAATGAAAAAAAAAAAATTTTCTTATTGTCCTAAATCACAAGAACCCTAACAACCTAACAACCTAACAACTTCTTACATAATAATAATGTTTAGTGTATTTGAACCTGGTGAAAGGTTCAGACTAAAAACTACGACGCCTACTGCTGACGTCTCTCCTTTATCAATAANTAATTAAAATAATTAATCTCCACTTATGGTTATAGAGAATGACCAGAAATTTATACAAAAATGAAAAAAAAAAATATTTCTTATTGTCCTAAATCACAAGAACCCTAACAACCTAACAACCTAACAACTTCTTACATAATAATAATGTTTAGAGTATTTGAACCTGGTGAAAGGTTCAGACTAAAAACTACGACGCCTACTGCTGACGTCTCTCCTTTATCAATAANTGTATTTGAACCTGGTGAAAGGTTCAGACTAAAAACTACGACGCCTACTGCTGACGTCTCTCCTTTATCAATAAAATCTCCAGAAGAGAAAAAAAAAAGAGAAAGCAAACAAAAAACTTGAGAATTCTATATAAAAAAAAAAAAAGAAAAAAAAAAAAAAAAATTCATTATTTCTCATGACCTTGCGTGGAGAAAGTAGCAGATGGATACAACTCATTTTCCATCATTTTCTACCATTTTCAACTCAACAAAATCTCTACGTACTACCTGTTTATACTCAAAAATTCTATTTATGTATACCCAAAAATTACAAAATGAAACTTACAGAATTGAGTTTAAAAAAAAAAAAATTTTTTTACTCATTCTACAAAGTGAAAGTAGCTCACTACATATCTTCTTTTTTCTTCTAAAGATCGACTAACCTTGAGAGAAAACAGAAAACAGGGAAAGAAGTTATCGATTCAAAAAAAAAATATAATTTTGTTAGCCTCATTTCACGTCTCATAAAGATCCTCCATCTCACTCAAAAACATAGTCCTAAATTCTTCATCTCAACTTTCAAAAAAAAAAAAACCTAACTCAACACTTTAAAGATATAAATTCAAGTTTTTAACATCTAAATTATACCTTCAAAGTCTTAATTTTTATCAATTAACCTTACTTTTCCTTTTTTTTCTTACTTTTTCCTTAACTTTTTCATACTTTTACTTAAACGTTTTCATATTTTTACTTTACTTTTTCTTACTTTTAACTTTTTCATTTTTACTTTACTTTTTCATACTTTACAGTAAAAGTATGAAAAAATTAAGTAAAAAATTTTACTTAACTTTTTCATACTTTAACTTAACGTTTTCATATTTTTTACTTAACTTTTTCTTATTTTTACTTAACTTTTTCATACTTTTACAGTAAAAGTATGAAAAAATTAAGTAAAAAATTTTACTTAACTTTTTCATACTTTTACTTAACTTTTTTCTTACTTTTAACTTTTTGTTACTTTTAACTTTTTCATACTTTTACTTAACTTTTTCATATTTTTACAGTAAAAGTATGAAAAAGTTAAGTAAAAAATTTTACTTAACTTTTTTCTTACTTTTACTTCACTTTTTCAATTTGAAAAATAATTATAACAAAAATCAAATCTAACTAAAGTTATTTATTACTTACCATTGCTTCATGAATGAAACAGCATAGATTTGGTGGAGGAATTTCAATTTCCTCTGGTGGTTTGACCCCAAGTCCCATTTCACTTAAACTTGAGGTCAAACCACCAACATTATCTATATCTAAACTCCCTACTTCTGACCTTGACACACTTTCACAAACAGTCTCACATACACTTAAATTTCTATGATGATGAGACTCCTCAGAAACTGACACTTTCACTCGCATAGTAAATTTAATACTGACTATATATATTCTAATACTAACTTTATCCAAAAAACTATTATGTAATCTTTTTCTCAACAAACTCAAATTTTGAAGACACAATCAGTATCAGTAAGTAGTAGTTTATATAAAAAGTTTTTTGTTTCTGTTGTCAGCNTCTTTTTCTCAACAAACTCAAATTTTGAAGACACAATCAGTATCAGTAAGTAGTAGTTTATATAAAAAGTTTTTTTTTTTCTGTTGTCAGTTCTATTTCTATTTCCTTTCACATGTTATAGAAACTGAAATTTACTTAACAAAAAGTTAAGTTAAGTTAAGTTAANTCTATTTCTATTTCCTTTCACATGTTATAGAAACTGAAATTTACTTAACAAAAAGTTAAGTTAAGTTAAGTTAACAAGACGAATAACACTACACACAATAATAAACTTTGTGTATCTAAATACAAAAAACTTTTGAAGTTCCAGTTTCAGTTTCAATCACCACCTTTTCTTACAAACACAAAATTAATTTTGAATTTGAAGTTCAAATAATTTTACCTAACAACTGTATACTACAAAAAATTTCTAAATAACTAACAACTATTTTTTTTTTGGCATAGTAACAACTTATAACCATTTGAAACTAAAACTGATACCGATACCGATGATACTACTATGTACTTTTGGTAAATGTAAATGTAAATGAAAATGAGTTGGACTTTTTGAACATGTAGTTTAGTACTGAAGAAAAAGAAAAAGAAAAAGTAAGGTCAGAGAGTTTTAAGTAATAATCTATTCATTAGAAAACCCATTCCGTCTTTCCTTTCAAAATATTTAAAAATTTAAGTGGTAGAATTTCCTTTGTTTGAAAAAAAAAA
>NIPM01000050.1:767698-793281 GCA_002738285.1 Holacanthella duospinosa | reverse complement strand
CAAAATTTCAAAAGTTCAAAATTTCAAAATTTCAAAAGCCACTTTGATTTGCCCTAATGTATTATACAGGAAAAAATTATACATTGAGCCTTTTTTCAGTTAAATATTCTAATTTTAATATTAGTTTTAGGAGCTTTAATTTTAGTTTTTAAGAGCCTAGGGTAAACAAAAAAGCACAGTGATAAAACCCAAACTTGAAGCGTATAAATCGAAATTATTTGGTTTAATTATAAAAACGACAACCGAAATTGTACCATAAAGAAAAAAAAAACAAAATGGAATGATACTCTATCACCGATAAATTAAAACGGAAATTGTGGGAGGGACAAATATAGAGTTAATTAACAAAAGTGAAACTCTAATCAAGGAGTTTCACTCTCAGTGAGTGACTTCACTATTGTTAATTTTAGTATATTTGAAGTTGGTTTTAGTTAGTGTACTTGTAAGATGAGAGAATGAAAAACTCGTTAAACTGTAAATATTAAATGAGACTGGACATNGAATGAAAAACTCGTTAAACTGTAAATATTAAATGAGACTGGACATTTCGAAACGATATTGATATTACATACACGTGGAGAATAAACATTGAGACAAAACTCCACGTTTAACTACTAACGACTAACAATAAACTATAAAACCGGTAATTATATTAAATTGAAAAAAAAAACCGAAGGTTTTTGGCAAATTTTCATTAAATTACTCCCGATGACAGACTTAACAAGCCAATTATCAATTAATTAGAGTTATTATTAGATATTTTTAGGTTGTTAGGTTATTAGGTTGTTAGGGTTTGATNTTTCGAAACGATATTGATATTACATACACGTGGAGAATAAACATTGAGACAAAACTCCACGTTTAACTACTAACTACTAACAATTAACTATAAAACCGGTAATTATATTAAATTGAAAAAAAAAACCGAAGGTTTTTGGCACATTTTCATTAAATTACTCCCGATGACAGACTTAACAACCCAATTATCAATTAATTAGAGTTATTATTAGATATTTTTAGGTTGTTAGGTTATTAGGTTGTTAGGGTTTGATAGGTTTGATAGAATGATGATGATATTATGTCTAAACTTTAAATACAAATTAGTTTGAATTGATGACCTTTAAATTGGATAATAAATTAAAAAATCTTACCGTTAACATCCTGTCCCGTTTTCGTCTTTTTACAAAATAGCCTATGACTCTACGTGAATTTTTTGGACCCATTCCGGACCCAAAAACTCCATCACCTCCCAGATTAGCGGTCAATTGTACTCTCCAATTTACCAAAAACTTACAATATATATATATATATATTGCAAGTATGATATTGGAAGTTGCCAAATTTTTGCTAAATTTTCTCCTCAACAGCTGTTGATTACTTGATACTGATCCTGATGTTGATGGTGATGCGTAGTTGATTTACAGTTGTTAGGTTGTATGTAGGAATTGGAAGAAGAGCCTGAAAATAAAAACCAAATGGGTATGAATATGTGACGATGATGATAGAAATAACGAAGACTATTATTAGAAAATGTCTACTATTATTATTTAATAGTACACCTAATACACATGGTGTAATAGACATCGTCCTGACCTTGTAGAGCCGTCTAGTATATTTTGATAAATTTCTAAGTTATTATTTAGAGAATAAATAACCTTATGTAACTTTCAACTCTTCTTGACATTATTTACCGATTGGATATGGATATGATCATACTTAGGTGTAAACTATCTTTAGAATTAGCTTTTAATAATTAATTAGTCTCTAAGCAGTGCTTGAGGTTGAAGTAAAACACTGTCAGATGATTGTATTACCTAAATGTAATCCAGCCCTATGCATCAGCCAATTATTGCCTTCTAACAAATCAACCTAACCTTAACAATCTAACAAAAAATCTGGGCTGATAATCACTCCTAGTGCAATGGGTTGATGATACATAGGGCTGATACAATCACCAAACGGTACTTGGTGTTTTACTCTTACCGTCCTTGAAGCTTGAACTAACCAAAAATCAAAAGAATTTTGGATTAATTAGAAGAATGGTTTACTCAGTAAACCATAAACATAAATCAAACTGTAAATTTTACAGTTTGATTATTTTCCTTTGATTGTCCAAGTCAAAGTTGAACCTTTATTTGCCGTATGGCCTTGTAGAGCCTTGTAGAGCCTTGTAGAACCTTGTAGAGCCTTGTAAAGCTCATATCGCTTGCGAAGAGGTTGATTTTGAAAGTGTAAAATNGGCCTTGTAGAACCTTGTAGAGCCTTGTAAAGCTCATATCGCTTGCGAAGAGGTTGATTTTGAAAGTGTAAAATTCAAAATCGGCCTCTTTCCAAGTGGAAGTGATATGTACTGTAGTAAGTACCGTATGGTGATCTGAACTTACTAAATGCTTTATGTTTCCGTATTGTACTTTTGAATAATGAATTTGAAGATGTACAGTACCTGTTAGAGGAAGAGGATGTAGTCGATTCAGTTTCAGTTTCAGTAGTTACTTGGTTTGAATTTAGTCGTAATTCTTTGGATTTCGGTGAATTGTTGATGATGATGAGTATGAAGTGTGATCCCTGGACTTCCTCTCCGGTATAATTAATTGTGAATTGATAGACAACACAGAGACGAAAGCGAATGAGCCAAGGAGAAGAACAAGGACAGCTAACCACAGGAGAAGATTATTAATTCATTAAAAAACACCAACCAAACGGAANAACAAGGACAGCTAACCACAGGAGAAGATTATTAATTCATTAAAAAACACCAACCAAACGGAAACCAAACCTTAAAAAACTTAGTTTTCAAATAGTAAGACTAAAATTTACTCACCTGTAGGTAAATTCATGAATCTAACTTCAGATTTGGGCACTAATAAGCTTTTTTGGTGGAATTTAGGCAGCGACTTGATTGTAACATCTCATTATTGTAACATCNAAACCAAACCTTAAAAAACTTAGTTTTCAAATAGTAAGACTAAAATTTACTCACCTGTAGGTAAATTCATGAATCAAACTTCAGATTTGGGCACTAATAAGCTTTTTTGGTGGGATTTAGGCAGCGACTTGATTGTAACATCTCATTATTGTAACATCTCATTGTAACATCTCATTGTAACAACTCATTGTAACATCCATTGTTAGGTTTAATTAGATTTAATTAGTTCAATTTTGGATGTTGCAATGAGATGTTACAATGAGATGTTACAATGAGATTTTACAATGAGATGTTACAATGAGATGTTACAATGAAGATGTTACAATGAAGATGTTATAATGAGATGTTAAAATGAAATTTTAAAATGAAATGTTACAATGAAGATGTTATAATAAAATGTTAAATGAAATTTTAAAATGAGATGTTACAATGAGATGTTACAATAAAAATGTTATAATGAGATGTTAAAATGAAGTGTTAAAATGAAATTTTAAAATGAGATGTTACAATGAGATGTTACATGTTAGCAGGAATGGTAAGTTTGAATCAGACATAAGCTTTGCTGGAAATTTGACGTGATATTTGCACCGCCCCTTCTCCACAGTTTAAATTTAACTTATTTTTTCTTATTGCTTGTAAACAGATAAGAGGAGCTTAATTTTTTTTAAATTAAAATTGCTCTAGATGTTAAGGGAAGCATNATGAGATGTTACAATGAGATGTTACATGTTAGCAGGAATGGTAAGTTTGAATCAGACATAAGCTTTGCTGGAAATGACGTGTTATTTGCACCGCCCCTTCTCCACAGTTTAAATTTAACTTATTTTTTCTTATTGCTTGTAAACAGATAAGAGGAGCTTAATTTTTTTTTAATTAAAATTGCTCTAGATGTTAAGGGAAGCTCCAGCTTAAAAGAGCATCTAGAGCTAAAAAGAAGCTCTAGATGTTAATATTTTTAATTTTAACAAGTATAATTTCATGTCTAAAAGTAATCAGAATTTAATAAAAACAGTTTGTTGAAAGCCCAAATGTAAATATCACAAAAATAAATTATTTTTTATGGGAGCCATCTGAGATACAGAGCCGGAGCCAATTTNTTCATGTCTAAAAGTAATCAGAATTTAATAAAAACAGTTTGTTGAAAGCCCAAATGTAAATATCACAAAAATAAAAATTTTTTTTTTATGGGAGCCATCTGAGATACAGAGGCGGAGCCAATTCCCAAATATCGGAAAGCCTGAGCCATGGATCAGGAACCAGCTCTCAAATATCAGTAACCAGTTCCCAAATATCAGGGAGCCAGAATTATAGCTCCTGAGCCGGCTCTTATTTTATGTAACCCAGAGCCGGTGGCTCTTGAGCAAGTGGCTATTGAGTGGCTATTGAGCGAGTGGCTCTTGAGCCACCTGGTTCTGGCTTTCTGCATTTTGGGAATCATGACGAAAAATAATTTAAAAAAATTTTAACGGAAAATGTTTATAATTTTTTTATGAAAGCAAAACATGGTGATAAGCTACAGGCAAAATATTTCTTCTAGATGTTTTTCTTTTGGTAGTGTTTTTTAACAAAACTGAAAATTAGTTTTGTTACAAATTTTTTTTTCACAAAATTTGCCCAATATCGAATTTGCAAAAGTCTGTATTTTGTTATGAGTTTGAGAGTGATCAGAATCTGTGAAATGTTTGTAAAGAGTTTGAATTTTGTTACATTTGAGATAAAATACACCTGATTCAAAACTTGGNCTGAAAATTAGTTTTGTTACAAATTTTTTTTTCACAAAATTTGCCCAATATCGAATTTGCAAAAGTCTGTATTTTTTTTATGAGGTTGAGAGTGATCAGAATCTGTGAAATGTTTGTAAAGAGTTTGAATTTTGTTACATTTGAGATAAAATACACCTGATTCAAAACTTATCATATTTTTCATCATTACCACTAGTAATAGTGAAAGCAATAAAAATGTGGCAAGTTGATTTCGTAATTCCAAAAAATCGGAATTGGGAAGGGCACAGCTGTCAGCTGCTTTTGATATTTTGAAGGATATTTTGATTGTTGAATTATTTTGATTGTTGAATTATTTTGATTGTTGAATATTTTGATTGTCAATTAACAATTAATTATTGTTAGGCACAAAGTCCCTTTTGGATTGACTATTTCCTGTTTAATTTGTAAATTTAATTCATTCTACATCATTTGTCACCTCTGGAAACTAATCTTTAGTGAAATCTTTGGATTTTTAGGTTTATTTTGTTGACCTATCAACACACGTTGCTGCACGGCTGCACCTCCACAGCTCAAGGGTCAACTTCGTACTGTAAGATTTAAGAAACATCACTGATAATGATAATGTATAGACTATAAACTCAGTCTNCAATTAACAATTAATTATTGTTAGGCACAAAGTCCCTTTTGGATTGACTATTTCCTGTTTAATTTGTAAATTTAATTCATTCTACATCATTTGTCACCTCTGGAAACTAATCTTTAGTGAAATCTTTGGATTTTTAGGTTTATTTTGTTGACCTATCAACACACGTTGCTGCACGGCTGCACCTCCACTGCTCAAGGGTCAACTTCGTACTGTAAGATTTAAGAAACATCACTGATAATGATAATGTATAGACTATAAACTCAGTCGACTATTGATTGACTGTAAATTACTTTAATAATAATAATTATTATTGCTTCGTTTAGGTGGTGTGAACTTGGATATTACCTCCATTAAAGTTTACATTTTGTGTCAAGATTCATCAGATTTGAAGATGCCAATTTGTGGTCCTAAACTCTCTCTCTGTTGCCTCTTACTCAGCTGCTGGGGATTCGTCCAATTGGTAAATATCAAACCTTAACCTAAGCAAATCAATGAAGCTTCAAATTTTTTAGATAATATATGTATTCAAATTTGTCAACTGTTGTAACTAATTAACTTATATTTGACTAAATTTAGATTCTGATGGGAATATTTTTCTACGTCCAGAGTGTAGCTCTGGTAGAAGATCTTCCTCTCAAAGACACCCGCTACACAACAATAGAAGAATTCATTACAGACCGTGATCAAGCATTTTCAGCTAATGCCTACAACTGTTGGATCGCCGCTTGCATGTACCTCTTCACTATACTTTTCTCAGCACAACAGTTCTATGCAAATAACAGAACAACATCCTCTGCATTCTAATGGAGTGGGAAGGACCAGAATTTTCTAGTCTCCCTGCTCGACAGCCAATTCCTTCGTCAGGAACATTCCACTACTACTACTACTACTATCAAAATAATCATATTCTGAAATCCATTTCCATGTCTCACCTGACGGTAATCTCGATATAATTATGTATTTACCCCAGAGGGATACGTTACTGTGGATTGCTTCGTAGTCAATAATTTGTGTATTTAGGAGTGATAATTTCTTGTAGTTAATTGTTCAGTAATTGCACTCAATTTGAAATTTTAGAGTTAGAATGTAGAAGGATGATTACAGTATAAAGTCAATTTAGAAGTGATTCTTGATTTGAGGAATAATAGAAATATAATCTTTAATCACATTTCTGTTAAAATAATTTACATACCTAAACAACCAAACTTTCTACAGGTGACAGTCAACAATGAGAATAGAATTTTTGATCACATTTCTACTAAATAACTTAATTTTTTTTATAATAATCAGCTCGTGTTCATTGTCATACTCTAGTGAAATGAGTTTGTCATTTTGAATATAAAATTCAAGTTTTTTGTCCTCAGGAAATAGTACAGATGCAAGGGAATGAATGTGTTGCTTTTTTCACAAATTAACAATCATCGACAACAATGAAAATTAAAAATTCACACTTTCCATTAATACAAAATTCTTGTCACATCATAAATCACATGAGTTAGAAAAATTAAGACAAAAGAGGTTAGTTACAGTTTTCAGGTGTGTTAGCGGAATACTAAATTTACTATTTGTCATCTAATTAACCTAAACTTAACAATAATTGTTAAGTTTTAATTATTAAAACTTTGTATAACAATGGGCTTTAGATTATGGGCCAGAGGGTTACCACCGGTACAGAGACAAGATACATAAAATTATAAAACAATTTCCCGAAAATTATAAAAAATAAATGAACCATGTCACCTATTTCCAGTCATACGTGAAAAGAATATATAATCGTATAAAAAGTTACAAATTTTTGTCAAACTTCATCAAATTTACCAATATGTATCTATTTTTATCAAATTTTTACCAAATTTTTATCAAATTTTACTAAATTTTTACCAAATTTTACTAAATTTTTAACAAATTTTACTAAATTTTTACCAAATTTTACCAAATTTTATCAAATTTTACCAAGTTTTTACCAAATTTTTACCAATTTTTCTCAACTTTCAAGCTTGAAATGTATAAAATTCCTCAATTTTGTCTAGAATATCCATTACCCTAATATAGATTATATAATTTATATAAATTTTCAAAAAGATTATCCTTATAATTTATAAAGCGTCATGTCATAATTATGACTGTGAGGCTTATGTTTTAGAGATTATATTACTATTACTGAATATGAGACTCGTAAAGTTTGTACAATACAAATCAGTCACCGTTTATGTATCAGTTTGTGATAATTAACTTAAATTTTATCAATTTAGTTATTGAATTGAACGCAACAATCGTTTCTAATTTACGTAAACGATTGATTTTTTCATTTTGAAAAGTTTCAGCAATAATTATAACCAACACTTTCAATAGAGATACCCCCCAAGACATTCAATTTCGGCCAATCACAATTCGAATTCACTATTCGAATCTGATTGGTTGGAAATCGAATTCACTATTCGGATCTGATTGGTTGGAAATCGAATTCACTATTCAGATCTGATTGGTTGGAAATCGAATTCACTATTCGAATCTGATTTGTTGAAAATTAGATGAATAATTATATTAGAATTGGAGCACATTATGGAAAGATGGCAGGGTGTTATTATATGGTTTGAATGGCAGTCTGTACCCCTTATGTCAAAGGTTACTGGTTGCTTACTTGAATCGTAACAATAATGTCTTTTGTTGCATTGCAACCATTTTGTTTACATAGATTAGATAAATGATTGATTATTGAATGGAAAGCTTTTTTGTTTAAAAAAAATTTACCTCTCAATACAAAATTCGTCTATGTTAGGTTCTTAGGTTCTTAGGTTCTTAAGGTGTCTCGTGTGGATACATTTTGTACATACTTCCTTTCAGTTTGAGTTTCAGTGTTTTTTCAGTTTCAGTTTCAGTTTCAGTGTTGCTTAGGAACGGTTTCAAAAATTTTGAAATTGTACAAGATTCATGATGCCTTGATATTGAATGATAAGATGAGATGCTTGATTATGAAAGTTTCTTAAAAAATTGTACAGTTTATATTTTAGAGTGATGTGATAGTTTGTCCAGAAGAGGGGTTAGCAGCTGGTTGTCGATGAACTTCTATTGGTAGTATTGAATAAGGTCGAGAAGTGGAGGGTTGTGCGATAGGGTAAGAATATTGTGTAATTTGTCGTGATGGTGAATCTTGATTAATCCCCTCTTCTTCTTTTTGTCAGGCTTTTGTCTCCATGGTATAAGCAGAATGAGATTCTCGAAGTTTTCGTTTTCGTCCTTGAACTCTACCTTCAACAAGAAACAAGATTCCAGCGACATATTCACAGACAACACCAACAACAGCAAGAGCAAATGACCAAGAGAGATAATTATTCTGCCAATCAGGCATCCAAGCACGACTATCTCCCATAGCTCCGAAAACAATAACAGCTATAGATCCCAAAAATCCTGAAAATATCAATCAACTTAGGTTATTAGGTTGTTAGGTTATTAGGTTAGGTCAGTCAGACGAATAGATTGGATTCAATTGACTCGTCCTTGAAAATTACCTGAAAATATTAGAAGTATTCCAATAACTTTGATGAGTAGAACATAGTAGTGATGATCGGGACCGAAACAGATCAAATACATCGGTACCAAGATACAACTCAGAAGCAATATGATGAAGCAGATTGTGAAGAAAAACTGAACAGCTACGAAAAATGCTGAAAAAAAAGAAAGAAAAAACAATATCAAAAATGTACACCAATCAAAAAAATGGTCCATTTAAGTCTCAAATTTGGAGATACTTTGCAAAAACCTAAATTACTACCGAAAATAATCAGGTTGGTGAAAATTTTTTTATTTTTCACTTGAATTGAATGAATTTTCAAAAAAATAATCTAATTTTCATCTTATTTTTGAAGGTTAGCTGATTTTTGGAACTACTTTTTGAAAATGTTGTCAAACTACTATAAGTATCTTACGTGGGACCAGGAATCCCCGTAACTCAGAATATCCTGTTGTGAAGGGATCAAAAATCCAGCGACAACCACTGTAGAAACGACTCAAATTTTGGACATATGGATCTGGTAATGATCTAAAACAATGTGTCCAGAGACCTAATTTTTCAAATTTTGATCCTACAATACGAGGATCACTTTCAAGCCAATAGGGTGTGGCAAAAGCAATTAGTATCAAGATTACACCAATCACGAAGATCCCAATTGCAAAACGTCCTGCAAGAGTACGTCTCAAAGGATGATAATCCAAATATTCCATGTCCATCCTCTGTTGTCTTGGATAGTGAGGCAAGCTCACTGGATACTCTGCTCGGTATGAATAAATTTTTGAATCTTTTTCAAAATTATATAAAAAACAAAGCAAAAATTATATAATCTTAATTGAGAAATCTGATTGGATTGTTCAAAATTTGAACTTCAAATATGAGTATTTTTGTAAACTAAACAGTATTATTTAGTAAAAAAAAATTTTATAAACAATTTGGCAAATTATTCATCCATTATTGATTAATAATTGATGAATTTTTGCAAATTAGATTGTAAATTTGGTATTTTATTAGTTTAGATAAACTTTTCAATATTTTATATACTGAAGAAGTGTATTGAAATCCAAGTTTTTTAAGAAAAACAAAAAGAACCAATCAGATCACTCCATTAAGTATATAAATACTCCGATATAAGAAATTTCAACAAATTTCAACAAATTTCTTCTTGTTTCACTTACTATTATAACAACTGCAGTTCAAAAACAAACTAAAGACTCTGTGACACCACTAACCACAGAGAATCTGAATCAAGACTTTAAGTCACTAAAAAGTGATGACGACGAGCTTCGTGTCAAGCTCTGTCACGAAGGTACTAATTCTTAAATTCTTAATTTTTAAGGCTAATTTTGATATTTTTAATAGAAATTTAGCTTTACTTTGATGACTACAAATGAAATTTGTATTTAATTTCGTAAAAGTCGTAAATTGTTGTGCTAAATTCACAACTTCTACGCACCTGTCCGGAATTCAAATTCCAAAAACTAAAAGTAAAGTTTGTTTTGTTATTTGATGGGGTGTGGTGGGTTGAATTTGAAACCCTCCAATAGGAAATAGGTAAAACTCAGGTAGAAAAAGACAATAGAAAAAAAAGGGTTGTTGGAAGGAGTTGTTGAAATACAACAAGACTAAGAACCTAAGAACCTAACAACCTAACACTAACATTGTTGCCAAATGAGTCATAATAATTAAATTTTTTTTTTCTCTACCGAAAAAGTTGGGTTTTAAATTACCATTGTTGCCAAATGAGTCATAATAATTAAATTTTTTTTTTCTCTGCGAAAAAGTTGGGTTTTAAATTACCATTATTGCATTTACTATTACTATTTAGTAATGGTAAACCAACACCTTAACAATTACAGATATAACAATATAAAATGAAAATTATAATAGTCAAAGTACAAGTATTAACTTTTTTGTTAAATACTCGATAGTATTTACTACTTAGTAAATGAAAACTTACCAAGCTAGGTTTAGTTTTTAAGTTTTACCATTTTCAAGACTCAAATTTACATACTCGAATTCAGTGAGATGAAAATGATAAAGCAAAGTTCAAAATTTTAACAATAGGGAACCTTAATAATAAAAAACATGTGAATTTTGCACAGGAATTTTGCACTATTAAAAAAAATTTTTTTTTTTTTAATTTTGCTTCCATAAAAGTTATAGAGCTTTGATTAGTTAAATTTTTTAAATTTACAAAAATTATGAAATTTACAAAAATTATGAAATTTAAATTTTTTTTGAAATTGACAAAAATTATATGAAATTTAAATTTTTTTGAAACTTACTATTAGCTAACCAAAGTTCTAATAACTTGTAAGCAACAGGATTATACTCGTTAACAATAATGCTTTCTATTGACAAGTCTAGTGGTTATTTTTCTAAACTTTTCAAAAGAATAATGATTCGGAAGACGCTGATTGGTTTATTCAAAATTTCGCGCTAGAAATCAATTTAAATTTAATAATAATGACTATTTAAAGTTGAGCGAGATTTTGAAAACTAAGGGAAACCATTTCTATTGGATGTTCTAACTAAAATTTCNACAGGATTATACTCGTTAACAATAATGCTTTCTATTGACAAGTCTAGTGGTTATTTTTCTAAACTTTTCAAAAGAATAATGATCCGGAAGACGCTGATTGGTTTATTCAAAATTTCGCGCTAGAAATCAATTTAAATTTAATAATAATGTCTATTTAAAGTTGAGTGAGATTTTGAAAACTAAGGGAAACCATTTCTATTGGATGTTCTAACTAAAATTTAGATTTTAATTAATGTGATTGGACGATGGGATTAAATTATTTTATCTCAATGTTATTTATAACTATAATTAATTTATAATTTATAATTTATAATTTATAATTTATAATTTATAATTTATAGGTTCGATTCTTGACTTACGTTTAAAAATAAGGTCTTCGAGATGATAAAGTTCCTCAGCACGGAGATACCAACAACCAGAAATTTTGATGTCATATCTATGTCCATCTTCTTCTAGATTATCAAAACAACCTTCCCAAAGTCCTGTAACAATCAAGAAAGAATCAATCAAGAATAAAAATTCTTATCTTGAATCACAATTTGATATCATTCAACATTCAACAGACCTCAAATTAATCAAATGAGGTAAGAATCAATTAAAATTTAAAATTTTAATCAAATTATTTCTTAAATTTCCTTACCAATTCTTATAAATTTTGATTTTTCTAGATCTCCATCAGTTTCCAACCAAGACGGTGTTGAAAAAGCAATAACAATGAAAATAAATGCTAAAAGTACTATTATTGAAGCTACACGTGAGTTTTTGTTGACCTTTTGACCTCTCTCCTTGTCACTTGGTTGCCAAACAAAAACGGACATTGATTTTGTTGATTTCCCTTCTTCAATTGTCTCCATTGAACGAATCCCTCCACCTCCTTCCATACTAACTTCCTAACTAAATAATCTCCTCACACTAACAACCTAACTTACATTACCAGATTAATAAGTTTAATTATCAATCAGACAGGTGAAATTCTTAAAATTTTGAATTCTTGATTCAAAGTTTAAGAATCTCAACCTCAACTCTATGTCTATTATGTCTCTCTTTGGTTCCTGTAAGTAAGTAAGTAAGTAATAAACAAACCAAAACAATCCAAACTATTTTTTTATGAGTTATATCGTGTATATAGAGGGAAAAATTATGCCACGCCTTTCTGTTCGTATAGGTTATATAACAAGGAAGAGTTCCAGAGTTGTACAGGTGTCAGAAACTTGGCACATCTGTACAAAAAAAAATTATAAAAAAAAAAATTTATAAAAAAAAAATTTATAAAAAAATAATTTATAAAAAAAAATTTATAAAAAAAAATTTTTTTTAAAGAAATTTATAAAAAAAAAAATTTATAAAAAAAAAATTATAAAAAAAAAATTATAAAAAAATATAATAAGCAATGTATATAAAAATATCTCATGTATAAATCCCTCCATGTATAATTCACATGTATAATTGTGAATATATTGGTTATTGTAATATAAAATGTATTTGAACAAATTAGAAATTTCAATTTGGAAAATATTTGAAAATAGTTATATTATACTTGATCAATTCATTCCTAATCTTTATTTTTTTTTTTTTTTTGCTTCTCAAGAAGCAAAATTTGCAAAGTATGCAAAAGCTGCAAAATTTTCATAAGCTGCAAAAATTTTCAAAAGCTGCAAAAATTTTCAAAAAGCTGCGCAAAAATTTTCAAAAGCTGCGCAAAAATTTTCAAAAGCTGCACAAAAATTTTCAAAAGCTGCAAAAATTTTCAAAAGCTGCAAAATTTTCCAAATTTTTTTTTCTTTTTTTAGAATTTTGAAAAACTAATGTATCTTATTTATCAATTTAAGTGACTCTCTATCAACTAACGGATTTGAAGCAGTTATATAAACTTAACAAGAATAATCATCACGAAAAACTTTTAGATTTTCACAGTTTGAAAATCTAATCTAATTTGGCATTTTTAATTTTTAACCATCCGACAAAATTTTATACTAAAGTCTAAAGTCTAAAGTCTAGCCTTTTTTTTTTAGTCTTGTTTCCTTAGTGATCCAAAATTCTAAGATTTCCTGACACAATTTTATTCTCCAAAGTTGCACCGGTTGGAATATCAATTCTCTCTCCGTGATTGGCTATTATGATGACAGTTCCTTTAAGAGACACGCCCCTTCCTAATGTCACATCTCCTGACATTGTCAAATGATCCAGTTCTAATAAATCAGGAATTGTTTCAAACCGTGTCAAGAATTCTTTCACCTGATCAACAAAACAATAACAATTATTACTATTCAAGTAAGATTAATTATTTTTAAATCGTTTATTCATTAAAAAAAAATTTATTTTACCTTTGCGAAGTGATTATCACCCAATTTGATCAATGGCGTTGACGGGAACATTCTGTAAAAATTGAAATTTTCAAAAATTAATATATGAATTTGAAAATTTCTCATATTTTTTTTTTGTAAAAATTCAAAAATTGTCAATGTAGTAGGAAGTGGGGGTTTTTTATTGTTACCTTTTTGGACTCATTTCTAAGGATCCATTTTTCAAGTGATACAAATTGCTCATAACCAAGAGTAAATCCGAAGTTTTCTTGACAGGTAAGAATCGACTTCTAGGAACATTGATACCTAAACAGAAAAACAAAAAAGTTTCAAATTTGGTATAAAAATTTTTTAATTTGATATAAAAATTTCAAATTTGGTATAAAAATTTTTTAATTTGATATAAAAATTTCAAATTTGGTATAAAAATTTTAAATTTGGTATAATAATTTCAAATTTGATATAAAAATTTCAAATTTGATATAAAAATTTCAAATTTGGTATAAAAATTTCAAATTTGATATAAAAATTTCAAATTAAGTATAAAAATTTCAAATTTGATATAAAAATTTCAAATTTGATATAAAAATTTCAAATTTGGTATAAAAATTACAAATTAAGTATAAAAATTACAAATTTGGTATAAAAATTTCAAATTAAGTATAAAAATTTCAAATTAAGTATAAAAATTTCAAATTTGGTATAAAAAGTGACTTATTTTCTTATTTAGACATACCAATACATCCATCGAAGCACTTTATAGCAGCTCCAACTGCAGTTTCCAACTGAATTACATTGATACCATTATCCAGCGTCTTATTGTTCACAATTACTTCCATATCAAGAGTTTTCTTTTGAATAACCTTCTGAATTCCTAGAAATCAAAAGAAAATACAGTTAATAAGCAAGACCAACAAGAAAAAAAAACCGGAAGTGTCAAGCATATTAAACATTATGAGCAGGGTTGGCTCAATGTATAATACGTTCCTGTATAATACCTATTTATATGTACGTTGTATTATACATGGATGAAAAATACGTTGTATTTTTCGTATTTTTAGTATTTCTAAAAAACGGAAACATTATTATCACTTTACTAAGTTCACCGCCACTCAGATAGAGCTTGTCAAGTTTCATTTATAATCATATTTACGCCTACGCCTACTTTACTTTAAGATCTCGCAATCTTTTTTGTTTAAAAATATACATTTGTAAAAAAAACGAGATGATTTGCAAAGAATACAAAAAATACTGTATTATACATCATGTATAATACGTTATAATACGGTATAATACNGAGATGATTTGCAAAGAATACAAAAAATACTGTATTATACATCATGTATAATACGTTATAATACGGTATAATACGTATTTTTCCGAAAAATACGTATTAAACCCAACCCTAATTTTTAGTAAACTAACCTATGAGACTAATCCACAAGTTATTGGTGTTAAAAATTTTGAATGTTTTCACACTCTTGAAGTCATCCACATGTTCCTTAGGGACTTGAGCAATTTCCAAAAGTCTGAGATGATTGGCGTAATGGATTAATGTCCCTCCTTTCACATCTGCTTTCGTCTTATCCGTTACTTCCATCAAGAATTCTGGTTTCGTGACACTAGAAGTACTAGGATGAAGCAGGAAATTGAGTATATTCAAATCCACAGATGCACCCAAGTTATCAACATTTGAGATGAAGCAGTAATCACGACCTTCTTTAATAAATTTATCCAAAAGACCAGAATTATGGAAGGAGAGATAAAAGTCACCATGACCAGGTGGATACCATCTAACAATATAATCAACAATGAATCCAATGAATCCACATGAAACAACAATAGATCAAAAAAAAAAAAAGATGTAAGTTAATAATAATTCAAATTACGCTTCAATATCATCTGCAGTGTTGCATGATGTTGGAATTGGTGTATATGAATCTCGATGAATCCGTGGATATCGACTTTGATTGAATGTAAAAATTTTTACATTGAAACTTTTATATTTTCGAATCACTTTCTCAGTATCTGTATCTGTATTGAAGGAATTCATAAGGACCAATGGAACGTCAGCATCAAATGTTCGATTCAAATATTCAATTTGTTGAACCGTAAGATCTAGAAATGTCAAATTATTTCGTACCTGTAAATTCAAAACAAAAATATAATCCAAAAATTTCAAAATTTCAAATTTCAAATTTCAAAATTTAAAATTTCAAATTTCAAATTTCNATCTAGAAATGTCAAATTATTTCGTACCTGTAAATTCAAAACAAAAATATAATCCAAAAATTTCAAAATTTCAAAATTTCAAATTTCAAATTTCAAATTTCAAAATTTAAAATTTGAAATTTTCAACAGCCAATCAAAATTGAGAAACATTGAAATATAAGGATTAGAGAATTACTGCAATGACGGATTTCGGACCCCTGCATCCCATTGAAGTACCAAGTCCACCATTGAGTTTGATAACAACCAATTTTGACAGCATTTTTTTGATTTCTTCTTCACTCTGAGGTGTCAAGAGAGTAGAGTAATCTTGAACAGCATCAGCAGGAAGTTTTTCAATTTTTCTCCAATCTACCGATGTTCCAGTTCCTTGTAGAAATTTTGAAAAAATGTTCTGGAAACCATCAAGTTCTTTCTCCACCATCTGTAAGTAAAAATAAAAATAAAATAAAAATTTTAGAATAAGTCCATAAAATCAATCCTGAGATCAAATCTATCGGAATTTGGAGTTGAAAATTAGCTTCAACTCCTAAACAAAATTTCAAAAAAAAAAAAATTTTTTTTTCAAAAAACATTCTTTTTTTTTTTAAAAACATTCGTTTTTTCAAANCATCTGTAAGTAAAAATAAAAATAAAATAAAAATTTTAGAATAAGTCCATAAAATCAATCCTGAGATCAAATCTATTGGAATTTGGAGTTGAAAATTAGCTTCAACTCCTAAACAAAATTTCAAAAAAAAAAAAATTTTTCAAAAAACATTCTTTTTTTTAAAAAACATTCTTTTTTTCAAAAAACATTCTTTTTTTCAAAAAAAATTTTTTTTCAAAAAAATTTTTTTTTTTTTTTTTTTTTGAAAAAGCTAAAGAAATAACCTGTTCTTGTAGATTCTCGAAAGATAACGCACGTCCATTATAATGAAATCGAGACATAGAAGAGTCCATATTTCATAAAAATGTCTACTATACTAAAAACTAATCAAATTTTTTCAAAAATCCAATTATACTTTAATTTCTCAATACTTCTTATCGAACAGAAAAGTGTGTAATGATATTATTAAGTATCGAAAAACGAAACGCAGTTAGTTACTAACTTAATAATTTTATCAGTCTCTTTTATTGTAATTTATTTGATCATTTGATTACTCTTTAGTTTAACCTCGTGCCTCGGGATCATAAGAGACAACAACGTGACACTCCCTAAACACTTCAATTTCATTGGTTCTAAACCATCAGTAAAGAGTAAACAAACCTAAAACTCTATATTATCATCAAAAAATTTCAATATACACACATAATACTAATCATTTCATTTTTTTAGATTTGGATTAATACAAGTACTAAAAGTACCAATTATCAATACCAATGGTCTACTTACTTCATAAATCCAATCGATCAAGTCGCAAGTTACACTTGTAAACAACCCATGTTCGATTGAATTTACCAAATGTTTTACTAAATTGATAAGAAAAATTTCAATAAATTGATAAAATTACTCACAAGTTTTGCTTCATTTGGTACAGATTTGATAAGTTCTTGAATCTCATGTTCTATACGAACTCTTGCGTCACGTCTTGTAAGAACATCGAATTCATCTGCTTCTCCAGGTGATCCAGCACGCTTCATTTCCATTCCAATGCCAGGCTAAAAAATATAAGAATAAATTTTAGTCTCAATTACAATTATTATATTTTAAGATAACAAGATAACGCTTCGAAAAATAGTATTTTTAGTACTCTAAAAGAGTACTAAAAACATCATGATTTCGATGATAATCAAATCAAAATCAAAATCAAAATCAAAATTATTTTCTCAAATTTACTTGCTTAAACCCAAGTCCTAACCACTCCATCATTAAATTTACAAATAATTAACTTCTAATCACTAAAAATTTTTAATGAAATTCAGTAACTGATTTCTTATCAGTTACCACTTAGCACTTTGTAGTTAGACTGAAGAAATTAATCTGGGCCAGAAAAAGTTGAGTCAATTGCCTAAAAGCTAAAATCTTTTAGTTATTTCGTTTCATCTTTGAACTTTAAGGGTTAATGATATAACCCAAAATACACAACTCCATCAGTCATTTTCATTTTACTATTTTAAAGTCTTATTCTTATAGTCTAATTTTTTAAGATCGTTAAGTCATATTATTGATGTTTAGGAAATGATAACTGACACTTCATCTTCTCTAAACTTCAATATGAATGGTCTCTTAAGATCATAATTTGAAATATGAAGATGATCTCAACTCAACCAAAACTAAAGACTTTTATAAACTCGATAACCTTCTCAAAGGTTAGAAGAGTTTATAAAAACTAAACCTAACAACCTAACAACTAACAAACATGGTTGAAGGATATTGGAGGGTAAAAGTCAAAAATATATATAACAACGCAACATTACATTATTCGTTAACCTTGACCTTAACCTTATTGACTTTGTAAAAGTTAAAAGTTAAAGTCTTGTGACTAACTAATCAATAATGGGTNGCCTTGACCTTAACCTTATTGACTTTGTAAAAGTTAAAAGTTAAAGTCTTGTGACTAACTAATCAATAATGGGTACATACATGGTGACTTTGTTTGGTCATCATGAACATACTCTAAGCCTAAAAATTTAATCTGATGATTTGATCTTGAGAGAATCAGTCGTCAATGATTATTAAAGATAGGATGTCCATTATATTACAACAAGTTGTTAGGTTAAATTACTAAGTCCCTGTTATATAAATAAATAAAATGTAATGATACCATTAGCACTAGGAATAAGTGAATTCAGTAAGGACTTACGTATAAGAACGATGTGATCAAAATAAGTTTCAAAAATGTTGATCTTCTTACTGATGAGTCTGGAAGTTGAAGTTAGAAGATGGGTTATAGACGATGCTGTCGAAGATTGGAGAAATTAAATAATAATGTTACTTGATTCCTTGATTTTTGAACAAATTTATAAGTAAACTTTTTTGGCATATCATGCTTTAGCTTTAGCTTTAGGTATACACATAAAGTCGGCTGATGTAGACAGAAGTGATTATTTTCAATATCTATCATGTGTTTCACATGATATGCTTATGTGAGCTTACTTGAATGAAAAGCCACTCCCACGCAATGCATTACATAACAGGATGAATTTNCATGATATGCTTATGTGAGCTTACTTGAATGAAAAGCCACTCCCACGCAATGCATTACATAACAGGATGAATTTTTACAGTAAATTTCGATTATAAGATTACTAATCCTGAAAATCAAGGTCTTTACAGTTCATTCCAAAACTAAAAGTGTACCAATTTTTTGTTCTTCAGAATTNCTAATCCTGAAAATCAAGGTCTTTACAGTTCATTCCAAAACTAAAAGTGTACCAATTTTTTGTTCTTCAGAATTCGATGAATTATTCGACAATTCTTATCTAAGTCATCAAATACTTATTCACTTTGAACATAATCAATAGAATTTTAAGTCTCAAAAATAAATTGTGGTTAAAACTAGACATTTTCCGGATATCCGGCGCCTAAAACTCTGCCGGATAGACTATCCGCCGAATATCGGATACTTATAGATATCCGCGCGGATAATTTTCTAGACAATTTTTTCAGAAATGTTAAAACATGAATCAATAATTTTATTAGATTTATTATATTGGAGTATAAATTAAATGCATTACAGAGTTTAAAAATTGACCCCTGCAAGTTCGCGTGAAAAGAGTCAAAACGCATCTTGTTTTAATAAAAATTATGTGCAATACGAACTTAACCATGCCGGATATCTGATATCCGGNAGTCAAAACGCATCTTGTTTTAATAAAAATTATGTGCAATACGAACTTAACCATGCCGGATATCTGATATCCGGCAATCAAAAAACGCCGGATATACTATCCGCAACATCCCTAGTTAAAACCAAAGTTAGAGGAGATTATAATTTTTAATTTTAGAAAGGAGAAAGCGAGACAAAGCNTTAATTTTAGAAAGGAGAAAGCGAGACAAAGCCATTCCAAAATTATAAGCGCACTCACTAGTTTTTCAGTTTCCTCAATTGGTTTATTGGAATTTAATAACGTAAGTCAATTATATCAAACTAACGACTTTAGATTATGGATTCCATATCAAAATTTCAGTGATTTAAATAATTTAGACGATCATATCAAAGTGAAAGATTTTAAGTTCATTTGAAAAGTGTCAGATCAAACCACATGTGCTAAATAAGCTGTCAATTCATAAAATTGAAGCGCAAACTGGACGACTGAACAACTGTTGCATCAGAAATTACTTTAAAAACGAAAAAAATATTCTAGACAGAACTGGGATCTTATAATATATTTTTTTCTCCTTCATCCTAATACTAAATGCATTGTTCGTTCTAAAGATACAAAAAATATTCGAATCTAATAACCGAATTGGTCTTATATATGATCATCTTATAACCGAATTTCACTGTATTATAAAACCCTGTAAAACCATCATAAAAACTCTTTCGCTATTTTTGTAANAGTCAAAACGCATCTTGTTTTAATAAAAATTATGTGCAATACGAACTTAACCATGCCGGATATCTGATATCCGGGAATCAAAAAACGCCGGATATACCATCCGCAACATCCCTAGTTAAAACCAAAGTTAGAGGAGATTATAATTTTTAATTTTAGAAAGGAGAAAGCGAGACAAAGGCATTCCAAAATTATAAGCGCACTCACTAGTTTTTCAGTTTCCTCAATTGGTTTATTGGAATTTAATAACGTAAGTCAATTATATCAAACTAACGACTTTAGATTATGGATTCCATATCAAAATTTCAGTGATTTAAATAATTTAGACGATCATATCAAAGTGAAAGATTTTAAGTTCATTTGAAAAGTGTCAGATCAAACCACATGTGCTAAATACGCTGTCAATTCATAAAATTGAAGCGCAAACTGGACGAACATCAGAACAACTGTTGCATCAGAAATTACTTTAAAAACGAAAAAAATATTCTAGACAGAACTGGGATCTTATAATATATTTTTTTCTCCTTCATCCTAATCCTAAATGCATTGTTCGTTCTAAAGATACAAAAAATATTCGGATCTAATAACCGAATTGGTCTTATATATCATCGTCTTATAACCGAATTTCACTGTATTATAAAACCCTGTAAAACCATCATAAAAACTCTTTCGCTATTTTTGTAACNTCTTATAACCGAATTTCACTGTATTATAAAACCCTGTAAAACCATCATAAAAACTCTTTCGCTATTTTTGTAACAATGTTACTTATAATTGATATTTCTTATAAAGGTATTTTAAGCAGTTAAATACTAAAACGAAAGTATTTACAGGTTGTAAATTATACAAAATAAGTCTTGCAACACTGAATATTTGGATTTAGAGACATGATTATATAAGTGATTATATGAACGATGAATCTGATATCAAATTGTTGAATATATTTGTTATGATTTTTAGATTTAAAATTGCTTTGTTGTTTATATTTTATTCATCCCTTGTTAAACTAATTCTTGTGATTTGAAAACACAAGTATGAATTGGTACTTTGGTGTTACAACAATAAACTTACAACTGGAGAGATTTTCAATAGAAACCCAATCCTTGTTCCTAAGCAACTATTTTCATTACTTCATCATATCCAAAGATTTTTGAATTTTTTTGACTAGATTTGGAATTAGATTTATGTGATCATTTACGCATCGGATGGCACAAGACTCGAATTCATTCTTTGTTTTATCCATCTATTCAGAATAAAATTGACAGTTAAGATAACTACACAATTAAGTTTAATTTTCTTTGAAAGAATCATACTCACTTCACGATCTGAAGCATCTGGATTCAATTTATCTTTTGCTTTGTCCTGGCAGTCAAGTAGACATCTTTGGATTCTCTCCTAAATGAAAACATTTGAAGAAGAACAAGAAGAGTTTGATTATTTCAGTATTAAGTATTAATTGTATTTAAAGTTCACTTACCTGGAATTGTCCTAGTTCTTGCTGTACAAAGTTATGCGCTGCTTGAACTGGAGCTGAACAATCCTCTACACAACGTTGTGCTTGTTCTAAACTCGCGGATTCATTCTGACAGCATTTCATAGCTGAAAATTAAATCCATTTAATATCACTCACTGTTACTTCATGATGAGAGCGAATAGTAAACTGATGAGTTAGAAAGTAGATCTTGCTGTTGGCTAAGTATTAAGAGTGTCTTATCCAATCCACCTAACAACTTACCGCACTGATGCATCTTTAGCTAAAAAAAAACAATCCCTATTCAGTTACAATTGAGTTGGAATACACAATTAATGATTGCTCATAAGTCCTTAGTAATGAACAGTAGGAGTAAAACACCGTCCGGTGATTGTGTCAGCCTTATGTACCTACTATGTATCAGTATCAGCCCATTGCACCTGTGTTAATTTTTTTTTTGTTGGATTGTTAGGGTTAGGTTGTTAGGTTGATTAGGAGGCAATAATAGTATGCGTATGATACATTAGGTTGATACAATCAGCGGAAAGTGGTGTTTTACTTTGACCATAATGAACTGAAGCTAACCTGTATTTTACGTAACCTTGTCTTGTCAAGTTCGTCGATCATTTCCTTCATCGACTTTTGCATCTTGTTTTGAGTCTCCAATGTTTCTGCTCCAGGGGATCCCGCCATTTTCTCACCGTAACTTCGTTTAGGCTGTCGAAGAGTTTTAAAACGTTGGAGTCCCCCGGATTCGTCTAAATTAACTCGATATGAGATGACACGCGAGCTTTGACCTCAATTATCAATCTAAATGCACTAAAAAATGAAGAATGAAATGATTTAATTGAATTGACAACAATGATGATGAGATTACAGAAATTTCCTAAAAACTTACTTGAATGAATGAAATTGTTCGAATAATTACGTCACACGTTAGCATTTGAATTTGAGATTGCCGAAGAAGATGTTTATTCAAATTTATTTTCCCGCGGTTTCTCCCGTTAGATATTTGCACTATAAATTTGTAAATTTAACTTTGCCANTTATTCAAATTTATTTTCCCGCGGTTTCTCCCGTTAGATATTTGCACTATAAATTTGTAAATTTAACTTTGCCAGTTGTCTACAGGGTGACTAATCTTTTAGTGTACTTTCTAAAGAATGATACCTTAATTATTCTATGTCGTAGGTTTATGCTAAAAATTGATGGAAATGAATTTTTCTGGTTTGGATTAGCAATCCAAGTCACCAAGCAAGAAGAAAGCAATAAAAATTAACGTAGTTTTTAAAATTTGAGAGNGTTTGGATTAGCAATCCAAGTCACCAAGCAAGAAGAAAGCAATAAAAATTAACGTAGTTTTTAAAATTTGAGAGTAGATTTAATCTATTAAGACTGTACTTTCCTTATTTATTTAAATAAATCTGTTTGATTGGATTTAAATAAAGTTCTAATGATATTTTCTTATTCATGAGATTTTCCACCTTTTGAATATTTAATAGCTAATAGTCGTAACTTGGTATGATACTTTTTTCACCATCTTACATACGAATGTCCAGAGCTTTACAGTTTCCTTAAGGAGTGTTTCTTTTCGCTGAATAAAACAAAACTCAAATCAAGTCTTTTCTTTTTCACTAAATTAAATGAATGATTATCGTTTATAATTTATCAGCAATACAAAATTGTGTATCTATCACAATGTGTATCTAGCAATACACTATTTACACTTTAATTCCACTTTATCGAATTCGGTAAGACACAATATTACGAACTTTAAGAATGACAGAAAGAATGAGTTCTGAGCCCGCGCTTTGTATGATAAAAAANTGTATCTAGCAATACACTATTTACACTTTAATTCCACTTTATCGAATTCGGTAAGACACAATATTACGAACTTTAAGAATGACAGAAAGAATGAGTTCTGAGCCCGCGCTTTGTATGATAAAAAAACATGAAAAACTATTGTGCATGTGCAGAAATTGTTTTGTCCCTAACGGTCCTTGATAACCCTAACGCTCTGCTGACACCTCGTGACTAAGCCACCAAGGTGAACGATTTTTCCACTTTCGTACATATGACAGATTAAAAAGTGAAAACCCTTACCCAANCACTTTCGTACATATGACAGATTAAAAAGTGAAAACCCTTACCCAGTTCTTTCACGTGAGCGAAAAACAACGCTGGCATGCACTGCTGAAATTTATTTAATATAATTTGGTACGATGGTGGATGACGATTAACAATTTGATTCTTGTTTTATCATCTCATAATTAGCAAGTTACATTTTGGCTATACAATTGGCCTTTGCCCATCTATGGGCCGGGCTTACATCCCGTTAATCTATCTTTTTTATTTGATTAATTTTTGATCATTTATTAGTTTGTCGGTTGTTTGGTAGCGGTCGTGGTGTTCTGAATTGGTCACTACAACTCATTTACATCGAAATTTACAAAGTTTTTGATATTTTTTCGAGTTGTTCAAGTTTTGTAAATTGGAAGTTCTCTATTCTAGAAATTTCTTTCTCTAAACTTTTCAAAGTTTTTCCCACTTCATCCATCCCACATGGTCTGATTAGTGGGCGAATTATTGGGGCACTACATATTCTATTGATGCTGGATGTTACACCGGTGCATCTGTGGAGCAATTAACATTCTCTGGGTTTCATTACGTGGGCTTTTTGATACTTGAAGTCTCTATAGAGTGAGTTGTAATCTCGGATTGAAAATCGAGGGATGTCACTGCCCTCTAATTTTAAGTGACCATGCGAGGTATTTATCGTTCCATGATTTATCGAGGTGCTCATTTATAGTCTCTAATTATATTAAGCTCTCATCATGGTTGCTAACAAATCATCTTACTGCTGCAACATCTGTAAATTGAAAGTCTCTATCCGTCAGCACAAAAGAATATGTTCAGCTTTTGGATGCGTAAACATTTTTCATCGGACGTGTCTTCCAAAAATTTCACATGTTGCATTCCATTCGTCGCAACAAAATTGGATTTGCCATGATTGCCAAAATCAAAATCTGATTAAATCTTCAAATTACTCGGACAATCTTACATTTCTGTCATCTTTACCGTCTTTCAACACNTCTGATTAATTCTTCAAATTACTCGGACAATCTTACATTACTGTCATCTTTACCGTTTTTCAATATTGATGAATTGCCATCTTATGATATACTGGAATTTGGATCTCCGCATTCATCATTATGTAATTCTGAGGAGCGTAAGATTAATATTAATTCTCATAAAAGTAATCTTAATGGTTCGGATGACTCAGTGAGCTCTATTCTGAGAAAAGTTAAATCAACTCTGATATCAAAAGGTATCAGAATTGCACATTTAAATATTAACAGTTTAAGAAACAAATTAGATGATGTTAAAATAGAGCTTAGTGTTAATCATTTTGCGTGCTTTCTATTACCGAGACTAAATTGAATGTTTCAGATCTTGACTCCTCACTTTATATTAATTACAAATTAGTAAGATCTGATTCTAAATTCAAAAGTCATGGTGGTGGAATAATCACTTATATATCGGATAAATTTTCTTTTGAAAGTATTGACTTTAATGATCTCAATACAAAATTTGATTTTCACAAAGAAATAGAGATTTCCATTGTCAAAATTAAACCTAAGTTTACAAAGTCTTTTATAGTGGTAACTTGCTACAGACCTCCGCATACAGCTCAATTGAACAAATTTACTGATTCGTTTACTAAATTTACAATTTATCTTAAACAA
>NIPM01000050.1:718690-767491 GCA_002738285.1 Holacanthella duospinosa | reverse complement strand
ATATAGATTTTTGTATTGCGGTATGGGCTGTTCAGTCTATCAATAAATTAAAATTCATTCAGAATAAAATCAATAGACTTTTAATAGCTTTCTTTTTCCCTACCCTTTCAAAATCTAGGAAGAAGATATTTGGTTCGCGTATCATTTTTAACTCATCTCTTAGTCGTGAAAATTTTCNCAAAACTGAATAGATTAAAACGGTCCTTTAATAAACAAATTTTTGTTATTCTATTAAATGCTTTTGTCTTTTCAAATATAGATTTTTGTATAGCGGTATGGGCTGTTCAGTCTATCAATAAATTAAAATTCATTCAAAATAAAATCAATAGACTTTTAATAGCTTTCTTTTTCCCTACCCTTTCAAAATCTAGGAAGAAGATATTTGGTTCGCGCATCATTTTTAACTCATCTCTTAACCGTGAAAATTTACTGGATATAAATGAGTCGGTACTGTTTGATATTTATGAAAGTTGCAATATGCACTCTGTTCCAGAAAGATCTCAATTTTACACTTTGATCCAAACCTATAAATTATTGAATTTTCAAGACTACATTGAAAATCTATCGGATCATTTAATTCCGAAGGTTTCTACTAGAGCTACTATATCGGAGGGATCTCTTAAACCTCTGGTACACAAATCAGAAACTTTTAAGAGGTCATTTGTTTATAGAGCAATTCAAATATGGAACACTTTAGTAATTCATAATAGAGGTATACCATTATCCTTTAATCTATTTAAAGAGAAAGCGGCAAAATATGTTATGATCGATCGAATGAACCAATACCACTATAATTGACTGATTGACTTTGGAATTTTGAGTTTTTGTGAAATTTGATACAAAACTTAAATGTATTGTAGTTTGTTGGTTTAACTGCAATATTCACTTCCTGTATTACTATCTATGAGGAAGTAATTACTATGTAATTTACACCTAAGTTGATAATTAATATCTGTTTCAACTCTAAAGTCATGTATGACTATAAACATAACTAATACTAATTTTTAAGTCTTTAGATTTAGTCCCGTGTCTAAGTATATTAACATTTTTGTATCTAAAATGATTCTTGTGACACCTAAATAAATTACATTCAATTCAATTCAATTCAATTCAATTGAAATATACTAAAATCCCCCAAAAATTGTTTTGGGACTTATAAAATAAAACGAGCAGAGAAAAGTGTAAAAAATCAAAACAATTTTAAATCTATTTATTGATTAAGGCAGTGGAATAGGAGGAAGAATTACTAATGCCACAGTTCCCTAATGCCCTTTAATATATCTTTTCCATTTAGTAGTCCAAACTTTAATTCTTAGGAAACCCAAATCCCATAGGAAGCGAATTGTTTCAATTCATCATTCTTTTCGTTGTATGTCTATTTTTGTTGATAATCAAGTCGGATTAATTATTATTTTCAATCGAATTGTTTTATTAAGAACAGTAATAATGACTGAGAGTCAAACCTGATTGAGTCAAAAGAATGATGCTCATGACACGAAAATAAATTCTATTGAAATTGAAACCACTCTTATAAAGTGAGTAACTTTCAACTCAAATCGACTTGAGTAATCAACTCAAAATCTGTCAAAATATGTCACTTGTTTTTAATTTTTTTAATTTTTAGAATTCATTCACGTGTCATGTTCATCATTGGTTAAAATTTTGGGATTTCTTTTACCAGCATATCATATCACAAAATTTTTAAATAATGCGAAGCTACGACAGAGAAATGATGTCAAATAACTTTTCAAAGTACAATGAAAGATTACTCACCTTGTATAATACTAATATCCCTCGAGCGAACTTTCTGGGAAATATGCAAAAAATGTAGTTTGTAAACACTAGAAAATTGTGTAGTAATTTAGTTTGATAAACCGAACATTAAGATGTAAATTTATCTTAAAATTATGATAAATTTTTGAATTTTTTCGTATTTCAACCTAGCAACAAAATCACTAGTTTTCAATGACCTGCGCAAATATCTAAAGATTGAATTCTTTGATTTCTCACTATAAACAGATGTTTTCATTATCATTTCCACTCTTTTGAATTTTGAATCTTTTATTTGCTATTTGGGCTTGGAGGTGAGAGGACACACTTTGTTGAACTCTGTCGAACTCTGTCATTTCTCTTTGAATTTTCTTAAACTTTTTATCAAAAACCTGTCTTTCTCTACTTAATTTGTTATTAATTACTCAAATAGTGACTCCAACCCTAAAAGTCCAGCGTACAATGAGTATCTTCTCCAACTGAATAGGTAAATATCAACGAGTTATTATTATTAGGCAGCTACATTCAACATTCAACAAACTAATTAGTAAACGTGTTATTCATCACTCTGCTATTTTGTCATGTGAATAATACTTTCGACGTAATAGCGAAGTTGTGTACACTGAATGTTTATTCTTTAACTTTTAAAGTAAACACTAAGTCCAAATTTTAAATAAAATTATCAAAAAATTATTTTATTTGATAAAAATGTACTAAATTTTTAAATTTTGTAGCTAGCTCCTGCATAATTTGGCCTGGTAGAAGAAGTAGGGTCAAATTTCCATCTACTTGAGGTCAAAATGCCTACGAAGTTGACAGAAGATATGGTCATTGGTAAGTACTAAAGTAGTTAACAAAACCTATACTAATACTAATAGACTAAACAAGATGAAGGAATTAGAATAATTTTTTTTTTACTTGTCTAGCTCGTACAAAAACATCGGATTTATCATCAGTGAAAAAGTTTAATTGTTGGGGATCAGAATTATCCGATATAAGTGTCATCCGACGTTTTGGAAATGTTGAAGTTCTGTCACTCAGGTAAGTAATTTCGAGTATAGCTAATGAAATATAAGAAATACTACTAAGTATTCTTCTTCTAAGAAGTCATTTAGCTCTTGATCTGTTAAGAGATATTGAATCTTTTAAAAAATCACAACAATTCTATCATGTGAAACAATTTTTTATGTTTTGGGTCAAACGGTTAAGAGTATGACCCGGACATTATTAAATCAGAATCATACTGTTATTTATTTTTTTGGTATCATTCGGTAAACTTCCTAATTACCTTAACAAGTTAAAATGAAACGCTCTAGCATTTCTAACTAGTAAAGTAAGTAAGTCTTTTCGTAATCTTTCGTGCAGTTGAAAAACAAAAGAAACTCAAACTTTCGTAAAGTTGTTATAAATCCTTTGATTCTTCAACTGTATCGAAACACGACGAACTGACTACATAAATGCTTTATTGAAAGTTAAACTTGCTCATGCTTGTTTCAAGCACGACTAGGAAGATTATATCTTAAATTATTGGTTGTTCTTTTGTTAATTGGAGCTACTTATTAGCAATGAAACACCTTAACCACTTTCTATACGCAGTACGCATCAATTTATACTTAAAAGAAGATAACACAAAAAATAATTTACATTTTCACATTTTAGTTTCGAAGTTGTCTGCTAACATTCTTTTTTTTTCTCATTTTTGAGACAACTCGAAGAACTGATCAAAAATAGAAATTCAGGTTCTTTGTAATATCTGATGTATGCATTCTATACAAAAAAAAAAAAAAAACGAAAAAAAAAGTTTCTGAATTCTAATAAGATTACATCATTTAGTAAGCTAAAAAGGGTTGTGTTTTGTGTATTGTTGTGTTACTCCGTATCTCCTGTTTCCTTGAATGGACTAGACGCCTCTTCTATATAAAACAACTCAAGTTCATTCAAATGAGAACAATGAGAATTAGTATGAAACGAAGTTCACGATTGTTGTAGGGGTAAAATAAAAAAAAATATAGAAAAAATAATAATGAAATTGAAAGTTCTTAAGTCAACTCCCTTTTTGTATTTATTGTTTACCTCGGATGATCATCATAATGGTTTTCCTAAAAGGGCAGATAGGGTCATGTAATATGGAAGTTTGTGTATGAAAATTTTTTTGCTTTTCTTTACAAAGGACGATAAATGTTATTTTCAATGCTACGACAAGATCAGTCGTTCGGTTGTTGAGTAGAGCAATAGAAATTNAAAGGACGATAAATGTTATTTTCAATGCTACGACAAGATCAGTCGTTCGGTTGTTGAGTAGAGCAATAGAAATTAGTCAGTTTTTTTTTACAACTTCGACTCATGAATTCCCTGAATTTTAGTTATAAAGCTTGGAGTTACCTAACAACTAGTGTTCCGCATGGCTCATGGCTCATGGCTCATGGCTCATGGCTCATGGCTCATGGCTCATGGCTCATGGCTCATGGCTCATGGCTCATGGCTCATGGCTCATGGCTCATGGCTCATGGCTCATGGCTCATGGCTCATGGCTCATGGCTCATGGCTCATGGCTCATGGCTCATGGCTCATGGCTCATGGCTCATGGCTCATGGCTCATGGCTCATGGCTCATGGCTCATGGCTCATGGCTCATGGCTCATGGCTCATGGCTCATGGCTCATGGCTCATGGCTCATGGCTCATGACTCATGACTCATGACTCATGACTCATGATCCAGCTCAACGAAACTTGTGAGCCATGGCTCAATGGCTCAACTTTTCCCCTAATTTTTCATTTTTTTTTCTTCTTCCAAATCATCACTTTTTTTTTTTAATTTTCGGAATTTTTGGTCACTGAAAGTCAATTTGCCTTTAGCCAGTTCATAATTATGATTTGAGTTGACTTATTCTCACTAGGTCATTCTCACTTTTAGCAAAATGTGCATATTAACGAGAAAAAAAAATTTTTTTTTTTTGTTGAGCCATTGCTCTGGCTTATGAGCCAGCTCAGCAAAAGTGCGGAGTCAGAGCCATGGCTCATGAGCTGGCTCACCGCTCGGGTGAACCATGAGCCATGGCTCATTGAACCAGTAGTGGCTCTGGCTCATGCCAAAAGCTAAACCATGCGGAACACTACAACAACCTTAATAATCCCTGTATTTCTCCAGCTAATGCAATTTCAGCTATATAGAAAATGAAAAAAAAAACAATTTTTTTTTAAAGTAATGTGATGAACTGACGAAAATTTGTAAATGGAAGTTCAAGGAGATTTCCATTTATGGGAGTACAATGAGTTCCTGACGACGACAACGTCGTGATGAGTTTTATACTTTTATACTAACTAGAGTATATTATTGATTTGTTTTTCTTTTTAGATAAAAATTTCATAAGCCTAAATGAACAAAAATTTAGGNTACTAGAGTATATTATTGATTTGTTTTTCTTTTTAGATAAAAATTTCATAAGCCTAAATGAACAAAAATTTAGGTTGAAATGTTTGGTTTGATATTTAGAATGTAGGAGAGAGAGAAATTGCATGTAGGTGGCCCATTTGCTAAAAGCTCAATTTTACTTATTAATCATTTTCATCTTACTGTTTACTTTGAGTCTTAATTTTAGCTCAATATCAAATTTAGGAGATATGAGATAATAACAACTTTTTTTAATAATTGTGCTAAGCATTATTTTATTATTATTCTAAAGCTTTATATGGTCTTTTACAAAAATAATAATGATTTTTAAGTACAATTTTTTACCTCATTTTCTACAATCATCAAAAAAATTTTGTCATGCTTTTGATTTCGTTCAGATTACTTCATATTTATTATCATTTAGTAAGGAATTGATGGTAAAGTTAAGTTAACCAACATANGATTTCGTTCAGATTACTTCATATTTATTATCATTTAGTAAGGAATTGATGGTAAAGTTAAGTTAACCAACATAGAAATTGTAATTTTCTAAGTTAACCCTTTATGTGACAGTTTTAAAAATAAAAATTTATTGAAGAAAATGATGAGAAATCTTTAGGTTTATGTTTAGATTGGGATAGAGATAAATGTTAAGGATTTTTTTTTGAAAGTTATTCGCATGAGAAGTCATCTAGAAAATAATAATAATTCTATTCTATTGTTGAGACTACAGTTTCGGTATTATTTCTCTTAAGTTCTATTTTCTATAGAAATATGGCAATATGGGACAATTCGTCGTAAGAGTATACACTCCAATCTCGAATTTTTTATCATTGTTCAAATTTTTTTTTTTTTTTTTTTTTTTTTTACTTTTCGTATAAAAATTTAACTATAATTCGTCATGGAATTTGAGTAAAATGGAAAATAACGAAAGTAACGGTACTTGATGACAAGTCTCATGTCAACGAGAAATTACGTAAATTATATAGTCTCTTGAGTATTCAATTTGCAACAGGCATAGCCATAGCCATAGCCTTAGCCATAGCCTTAGGCTAAGTTTTAAGTTTTGTAGTCATGTGAATGATTAAATAAAATGTTTAAGTCGTTTTCTATGGTATAATGTGTAATTTTAATTTTCTTGTTTTTTTTTTCTGTTTTTTTGTTTTTCAGTCTTAATAATATTTCTACATTGGCTGACTTTCAATGTTGTCGAAATTTGGTTGAGCTATATGTCCGTCGAAATGATATTCGAGATTTGTCTGAAATATGCTATCTCCAGGATCTACCTCGACTTCGACGTCTTTTACTCTCTGAAAATCCATGTGTAGATACTGCAGGGAATTTGTAAGCTAAAATCTAATAAAATTTATAAAATTTTATANTTTTTTTTTTTTTTTTTTTTTTTTTTTTTTTTTTTTTTTTTGTAGATATCGAGCAACAGTTCTTCGAGCTCTTCCGAATCTTGAAATTCTTGACACTGCTGCCGTCACACCTGATGAAGTGGAAGTAGCGATGAAAACAGGATTGCTCTTAGAACATCCACTACAAGCAAAGGTAAATGATTAATGAATAATAATTATTAGTGAAAGTGTAATTCAATTTGTAAAGATTTTTTTTTTCGTAATTAGATACTTGTAACATAAATTAGATACTTGTAACTTAAATTAGATATTTGTAACTTAAATTAGATACTTGTAAGTCATTNTTAAAATTTTCAGTGAAAGAATAATTATTTTATATTATATTTTTTTTTTTTTTTTTTTTTTTTTTTTTTTTTTTTTGGGAAGTTTTCTAATTGAAAGACATGTTAATTTTTGTCTCGTGTCGTGATTGGAAACGGTGGATTGGGTTTAATTGTTATAATTGTGTTGTGTTTTTTGTTTTTTGTTTTTTTTTGGTAGGAACGTTCTCCTGAACCAGTTATTTATTATGAACGAGAGAGTCCACCTTCATCAGGTGCAAATTTACGACGAAATTCTGGTCCTTCAGACGAAGAACCAGTAGAATTTATGCGAACTCCAAATATTCAATCTCAACAACTGGATTACTTCTGTCAAAGTGTAATTTACTTTATAATTTAAAAAAATTTTTTAATATTAACTTTAGTTGTACTGAAATAAGTTGATTAATTAATCTGGGAAAACTAATTTAAGAAGCTTTTTCAAATTCTAACCAATAGGAGAACCAGAATCAAAAATCTGAAGAACTAACACTTCCACAACCTAACCATACCTCAGGATTCAATAATCATAATAGCAAGAACAACTTGATAAGAAATTCTAATATTTCTCGACGAGACAGTGGAATTTCACCAAATTCATCTGATTCCCAACAATCAGGAAGTCCACCACCAAGTTCTTGTATTAATATCCCAGAATCAGGCGTATGCTATCTAACCAACTCAACAAACTCACAATTACAAAACAAAGTAAATTTTGACACTGGATTTTTATTTTTTTTTNGCTATCTAACCAACTCAACAAACTCACAATTACAAAACAAAGTAAATTTTGACACTGGATTTTTATTTTTTTTTGCACTTCACAATCACAGACATAACCACATTGACTGGTGAAACACTTTTCATAATATATGTTTTGTTAATTTTCTGAAAAAAAAAACAAACAAAAAGCAACATGGTTGTGTTGTTTTGTAAAGGTTATTTTTTTTTTTGGAAAAAAAAACAAGACATCGAAGGTTTTAATATACTAGGTGTTATAATGAGAAATCCATTGTGTCAGAATTTGAAATAACATATTTTGCATAATTTTTTTTTTTTTTTTTCGTTTTGCAGCGACAAGTGAGTCCTGATGAGAATGGATACCGAGAAAGAACTACAGCACAACGAAATGGTCGAAGATCAGAATATTCATCAGATTTTGACAGAAGTAGTCAATATTTTGAAACAGAAACACCAAGACGTATCCATCAAGGTTCTGTTTCTGGTAGAAGTGAATCCTCAAGAACAAGACAACGGACAAAGGTAGATAATTTTATTTCTAAAATTTTGAGAATTTTGAGAATTTTGAGAATTTTGAGAATTTTGAGAATTTTGAGAATTTTGAGAATTTTGAGAATTTTGAGAATTTTGGGAATTTTGGGAATTTTGGGAATTTTGATGAATTTTGAGAATTTTGAGAATTTTGAGAATTTTGAGAATTTTGAGAATTTTGAGAATTTTGAGAATTTTGGGAATTTTGGGAATTTTGGGAATTTTGGGAATTTTGGGAATTTTGGGAATTTTGATTAATTTTGAGAATTTTGAGAATTTTGAGAATTTTGAAACATAAAATCATTCCGTTTTTTTTCTGTTTTTTTTTTCCAGACTTCAAACCTGCTTTCTGCTGTTCTCTGTCTCATTCCTGAATTAGATTGGGCGAGTCTAGAAGTCGTTGAACTCGCTATTCGTCGTCGTATGGATGAAATCAATTCTGATTAATAATTAACCCATCGATGAAGAAAAGTATAATCATAATTTTAAGGAATTCAATCAGTTAACTAATCTTCAGTGGTTATTATTTATTTATTTTTGAAACACGTCATTCAATTCCATTTTTTACTCAATCAAAACAGTTTTAACGGTAACTAATCGTAACTTCTTTGCTTCTGTAGTTTCTCTTGAAACAAAAATTTTTTAAGGTTTTTTTTTNGTAGTTTCTCTTGAAACTAAAATTTTTTAAGGTTTTTTTTTATATAAGGAATTGTTAACACATTGGTGTCTTCAAACTCATGCTGTTTGTCATGTATTTTAAGATNGTTTTTTTTTATATAAGGAATTGTTAACACATTGGTGTCTTCAAACTCATGCTGTTTGTCATGTATTTTAAGATAATTAAGTATTGACTAATTTAATTTACTCGAGGGGTTTCTGATTTGTAAACAATAATGCAATTTTTGAGATACTTTTAATTGTAAGAACTTAATTTCTCATTGGAGTATTTTATACTTAACGTCGTTTTTTTTTGGCTAAGAATTTTTTTTTCTATGTTTTTTTTTTATCTAATTTTAATTTTTACTCACACGTCACACATGTGGTTTTTAGTTTTTGAGTTATTTTTAATTTTTACACTTTTAACTTAATCAAACCTAAGTAATGGGTGCATTTAAAAGAATTTCATTATTGTAAAACAATTTCTGGAATTAGCAAAGTAATTATGAAACTTTGCTATTTTTGTACCTGATTTAAAAAAAANTTTCTGGAATTAGCAAAGTAATTATGAAACTTTGCTATTTTTGTACCTGATTTAAAAAAAAACAACGTAGCGTCCAATGATTAGGGAGCTAAAGTAAGGAAGCACGTGTGAAAATTTCAATCATTAACTTAACAGTTAGGTGCTCTTGTTAATTTAAAATTTAACTTAAAAAAAAATCATGTATACTAAACCTAANTATTGTAAAACAATTTCTGGAATTAGCAAAGTAATTATGAAACTTTGCTATTTTTGTACCTGATTTAAAAAAAAACAACGTAGCGTCCAATGATTAGGGAGCTAAAGTAAGGAAGCACGTGTGAAAATTTCAATAATTAACTTAACAGTTAGGTGCTCTTGTTAATTTAAAATTTAACTTAAAAAAAAATCATGTATACTAAACCTAAACGTAAACCTAAGTATTGTTGGGTTTTTGAAAATTGTATGAACAATTTTGTTTGATGCTTTTAGTTAATTTGAAACGAAATAAAATAATTTCGTTCTAAATTAAAAGCGTATAACAAATTGTTTTTAACAATACAACTTTCAGTGTTTTTAGATTCTTCCCATGAAGTAAAGAAGACAGTGAATATACGGGTAGTTTGGATTATCCGTTGGACATCGTAGATTTATATCGGTGGAACACTTATCTTCAAGACAGCAAGCGAATTGTGATGGTATATTTGGACCGTATTGGTACTGAAAATTAAGTATTTTATCCTAAATTAGTCAATTAGTTGATTTTAATTGTTGTTGTTTTTTTTTTGTTTCAGATTATCATCGGGATCAAATAGAAATGTTGTTTGGTTTTGAAAACATTGTGGATGAAATGAAGGATTCTGGAACTTATTGATCTCTTTGTCATACTCACCCCATCGATATCGACACAGTAGGCATATTGACCATTGATGTGATACAATTTATGACTCCCTGGTTGCGGTCCGTCGATTAATGCAGACTCAGCTCGTTCACATTCCGTTAGGAATGGTAAACCTTGTCTCGCAAAGTATACACTGTCCGCAGCACATTCTCAAAAGTAAGGAAAAAATTTTGAAATTTTATAAAATTAGAGACTAAAACTTGAAATTTTGAGTGTTTTTTTTTTCTATAATTATTATTATTGATTATGATTAGGTTGACGGAAGGAAGCAGAAGTAACTTACGACAGTCCATATGAGTCTTTTGAGTGTACTGTCTGAAATAGTTCATTGGTGCACCTGATCTATGAACACACCTCTCTTGATTCAGAATCGTGTCTCTGTACTTGATAGCATGACCTCCGTCATAAGCACATTCCATTGGACGATGATTATAACTCAAACCGTGGAGAGCAGCTTCTCTTGAAATTTCCTGTCCAGCGACCCATTCACTCTCACAAACTCTCAAATACTGAGCATTTCCTATGAAATTGTCATCTGAAGCATTATAACATGGGAGGAGCCTAAATTGATACTCAGGCAACACTTCACCAGTTGTCTTTCCTGTCAGTTCATTCACACAGTAGCAGAGACCACTCTGTGAAATATGTAAAAAAGAGAAATGAACATCAAAATCAAACATTTTGATGTTAAACATTGAATACTTTACATCAGTGTCACACTGGAGGGGTTCAAAATCACCATTTTCTTGACAATGGAGTGTCGCCATTTGATTTTTGACTACTCGGAGTTCATGGACAAGTTTACTACAACCTGAAGAAAATTCATAGGAGTTTAAACATACGGTTAGTATTTTATGTAAAAAATTTTATGTAAAAAACTTTATGTAAAAAATTTTATGTAAATAATTTTATGTAAAAAATTTTATGTAAAATTTTTTATGTAAAATTTTTTTTTATGTAAAAAAAATTTTTTTTTGTCTAACCACATGTCATATTCTCTGCGTTTTCATAGAGCTCTCTGCCGTATATCCGTTTCCCACAGTCANTTTTTGTCTAACCACATGTCATATTCTCTGCGTTTTCATAGAGCTCTCTGCCGTATATCCGTTTCCAACAGTCATCGACACAGAAGCATTCTCCATCATTTTTGGTTCCTTTACACTGTTTTGTCTCATACTTTCCATCTTTAGTGCAAGATGGAAGATTTCTTCGTTGTCTAGGAGCAAATCTGTAATTGTCAAACTCAATAACTGCTCTTCGGATGAAGCACTCATTCCGACAATCGCTTCCTCTATCTGTGGTTGGCTGACATGCATATGGTCCTCCTGTTGTTGGTAAACAATCAAGTCCAGGTTGACAATGACGAAGAATTGGACAAATCAAATCTTTACAAGTTGGATCATAATCATCAATTCTTTTCTGGCTAGATGGATCACAACCTTGAAGATATCCTAAAAGTAATCACTTTTAAGGAATAAGGTACTAATCAATAATAATAATCTTCAAATTATACTATTATTTTCTTACCTCTTTCATATTTAACACATCCAGGACAACAATTACAAAAAGTAACCCCTTCTTCATAAACACTTCCGGTTGGACATGATTTCGATGTAATTCCTGTATCACATTGTATTGCTTCACATCCCCCAACACGTTTGATAACTTTATCCAAAAAATCAGGACAAATAGTACTCACTTGACACTTAACTACTAAGAAAAATAGTGTATAAATAGCTAATGAGAAATATAGTTGATTTTTGACACTATTTTTCTCAATTGTTACTACCGTCATTGTGTCAAAAATTTAACTAAATGCGTCAGATCGTTGAATGAGTAGTGAATATGAGTGATGGATCAATTTTTTTCTTTTGTAAAAATAGGATTAGTTTAATCTTATCATGGACAGTTTGTCTCACGATTTCTCTTATCTATCCATTAGGTAAAGGGTTAACAATCAAATCATTAATTTTGTTCAAATTTAAGATCTATTTTAGATTTTTTTTTTAAATTAACGGTTCATCAGAAGCTAACGAGGTGAACTGAACGGATATTTCATTTCTGGCGGAGCTTGTCTTAATTTAAACTTTTTTTTAAATATTTTCCAGAAGAAGACAGAATTTGGGATTCGAATATGAAAATGAAGTGTTATATTCGAAAAATTTTCAGAAGAAACTAGAGATTTTGAAACTATTTTGTTATTGGACGACAGTGAAAATTACGAAGGGAACAGGGACTCCGAAGACAGCCAATCAGGAGCTGAAGATGAAGAGGCTCATGAGGAAGGTGAAGGAAATCTAGAAGTTAGAAATCGATAAGGATGAATTAGAAGGCGATGAAGGTAAAATTTATCATAATTTTTTAAATATTGTTTACCTATTCAGCGGTAAGTAGACAAAGATTTTTCATTCCAGAATCTTCAGAAACACGTCCTTTACACCGATTGGATCTTTCATTTACTAAATTTCGTACAGTCTATGCAAAAATTTTGTCCAAGTGATGTTTTATTTGAAATTCAAGATGTAATCCTTGAGGTCATTGCAGACAAGACATAGATCGAAACAGAAGTTCATCGAAGCAGAAGTTCATCAAAGCAGAAGTTCATCGAAACAGAAGGTCAAGGATAATTTGAAGGTTAGTGAAATGAGTAAATTTTTAACACCTTACTTTGAAAACATTGATTATTTTGACGAAAATATTTGGAAAAATTTCAGTTAAAAAAAAAGGAGAAAAAAATTTTTTTTTTTCTCTAATAGGTAAAAAAAAATTTTTTTTTAATTTATTATTGGTCTATTCCTATGTGATTTGCATAGGAATAAAAAAAAATAATGTCAAAGCTCGACGCCACAACTAAACAATAACAGAATTTAATTTAATTTAATTTAATTTAAATGTGAGTTTTATAATTATGCAAGAAATGTAATAATTCAACGATTAATTTAGCAATTAATTTAGCAATTTAACAATTATTTTAACAATTAATTTAACAATTAATTTAACAATTAATTTAACAATTAATTTAACAATTAATTTAACAATTAATTTAACAATGAAGGTTGTTCACTTTCCTATTGACCCGTATAACCCTTTTACCTGTAGTAGTACTATGTTCTACTTTCACTCATTTTTAAATTTAAGTTCTAGGTTATTTCTTTATTAAGTTATTCTAAATTTTAAAATTTTTTTTTACTAACAATGGTCCAAACGCAATAACTTGAGTACTAATGATTAAATTAAAAGTTAGACAATGAGTCAAAACTGTTTTCAAAGTGACAATACAACCTTTTTTTTTTTTCATTTTCCAGAAGAACACAGAATTTGAAAATGAAGTGTTATTCGAAAATTTTCCAGAAGAAACTGGAGATTGAAACACATGGAATTGGTTTAGTAGATGAGCGGAAGCGATGGCCAATAGTGACAATGGTGACAATGGTGACAATGCACTCATTCCATACATAATTTTCATCAAAATTTGGTAAAAATTATTCTTAAAGCATTATTTTTTTGTTTTTCTGTTTTCGTAAATTTTGACTAATTTTGTGCAAAATTTTTATTTATTTCAGATCAGCATCAGCGAGAAATCTTTCAGCAAGAAAGCTTTTCAAGACTTTCATGAGAAATTTTAGACTCATATTTTGGTATTGGACGACGGTGAAAGTTACGAAGGTAACAGGGACTTCGTAGACAGCCAATCAGGAGCCGAAGATGATGAAGAGGTTCATGAGGAAGGTGAAGGGAATCTAGAAGTAGTAGTCGATGAGGATGAGTTAGAAGGCGATAAAGGTAAAATTTATCAAAATTTTTTTAATATTTTGTATACATATTCAGCGGAAAGTAAACAAAAATTTTTCATTCCAGAATCTTCAGAAACACGTCCTTTACACAGATTGGATCTTGCATTTGCTAAAATTCGTACAGTCTATGCAAAAATTTCGTCCAAGTGATGTTCTAGTTGAAATTCAAGATGTAATCCTTGAGGTGATTGCAGACAAGACATACATCGAAATAAAAGTTCATCGAAACAGAAGTTCATCGCAACAGAAGTTCAAGGATAAGTTGAAGGTTAGTGAAATGCGTAAATTTTTAACACCTTACTTTGAAAACATTGATTACTTTGCGATGTATGACAAAAAAAATTGTAAAATTTGGAAAAATTAGAAAAAATTTGCAAATAAATTTTTTCCCTATGCTTTTATCATAGAGAAAAAAATTAAAAAAAAAAAAAAATTATTGTTTTGATAGTACAACATTTTTTTTTAAATTTTCTAGACGAAGAACACAGACTTTGGAATTCGAATTTGAAAATGAAGTGTGATTCGAAAAATTTTCNTCTGTGGTTGGCTGACATGCATATGGTACTCCTGTTGTTGGTAAACAATCAAGTCCAGGTTGACAATGACGAAGGATTGGACAAATCAAATCTTTACAAGTTGGATCATAATCATCAATTCTTTTCTGGCTAGATGGATCACAACCCTNTCAAATCTTTACAAGTTGGATCATAATCATCAATTCTTTTCTGGCTAGATGGATCACAACCTTGAAGATATCCTAAAAGTAATCACTTTTAAGGAATAAGGTACTAATCAATAATAATAATCTTCAAATTATACTATTATTTTCTTACCTCTTTCATATTTAACACATCCAGGACAACAATTACAAAAAGTAACCCCTTCTTCATAAACACTTCCGGTTGGACATGATTTCGATGTAATTCCTGTATCACATTGTATTGCTTCACATCCCCCAACACGTTTGATAACTTTATCCAAAAAATCAGGACAAATAGTACTCACTTGACACTTAACTACTAAGAAAAATAGTGTATAAATAGCTAATGAGAAATATAGTTGATTTTTGACACTATTTTTCTCAATTGTTACTACCGTCATTGTGTCAAAAATTTAACTAAATGCGTCAGATCGTTGAATGAGTAGTGAATATGAGTGATGGATCAATTTTTTTCTTTTGTAAAAATAGGATTAGTTTAATCTTATCATGGACAGTTTGTCTCACGATTTCTCTTATCTATCCATTAGGTAAAGGGTTAACAATCAAATCATTAATTTTGTTCAAATTTAAGATCTATTTTAGATTTTTTTTTTAAATTAACGGTTCATCAGAAGCTAACGAGGTGAACTGAACGGATATTTCATTTCTGGCGGAGCTTGTCTTAATTTAAACTTTTTTTTAAATATTTTCCAGAAGAAGACAGAATTTGGGATTCGAATATGAAAATGAAGTGTTATATTCGAAAAATTTTCAGAAGAAACTAGAGATTTTGAAACTATTTTGTTATTGGACGACAGTGAAAATTACAAAGGGAACAGGGACTCAGAAGACAGCCAATCAGGAGCCGAAGGTGAAGGAAATCTAGAAGTAGAAGTCGATAAGGATGAATTAGAAGGCGATAAAGGTAAAATTTATCAAAATTTTTTTAATATTTTGTATACATATTCTGCGGAAAGTAGACAAAAATTTTTCTTTCCAGAATCTTCAGAAACACGTCCTTTACACCGATTGGATGTTGCATTTGCTAAAATTCGTACAGTCTATGCAAAAATTTCGTCCAAGTGATGTTCTAGTTTAAATTCAAGATGTAATCCTTGAGGTGATTGCAGATGCAGGCAAGACATACATCGAAATAAAAGTTCATCGAAACAGAAGTTCATCGGAACAGAAGTTCAAGGATAAGTTGAAGGTTAGTGAAATGAGTAAATTTTTAACACCTTACTTTGAAAACATTGATTACTTTGCGACGTATAACAAAAAAATTTAGAGTATTTTATTTTATTCTTTTTGGAAAAAAAAATAGTGTTTTTTTGACACTATTTATCTCATTTGTTTCAAAAGTTTAACTTTTTTTTTAATTTCAAACTAAAATTTAAAGTTGTAAAAATTTCTGCTAAAAAGCAGAAAATATTCGCAAAGATTTAATTTATAAAAATATAAATTTTTTTCCCTATGTTCTCAAGGGAAAAAGATTAAAAGAAAAAAAAAAGATTAAAAATTAAATATTTTTTTTTATTCCTATGCTATTTGCATAGGAATAAAAAAAAAATTTAATTTTTAATCTTTTTTTTTTAATGTCAAAGCTCGACGCCAAAATAAAAATATTAAATAATTTAATGTAAGTTTTAATGATTTCCTATGGGTCTGGAGCAGAGGCCTTACGGGTCCTTGCCGTACCCTGGGTGAGCTCTCCACTGTCCTACCCGCAGGATCCCCCGTCCTCCGGGACTGTATCACCACCCAGACTCCGGTCTGAACGGTACAGTTCTCCTTCCACGGGGGTGAATGCGGAATATGGGCCGGGAGAGAACCTTACGGGATGTCCCGACCACCGGGATAACTCATATGCTCCGATCCCCCGAGTAGTAGCTGGAAGGGCCGACCAGTGGTTTGGTGGAAGCCACTGATCGGTGGAGGGGTTGACTGTACCCACAGCTCAGGGGTTGCATGTCGCCTTCCCTGATACACGGAAAACTCCCGGGTTGCTGGCTGGGAGTTGGAAGTGATAGAGGGGCCGACGGCCGCTGCTCCCCCTGGGTCCGAAGGGCAAGTGCCGACGGCAGCTCCGCGGGCTATTAAGGTAAACCCGGGGAGGAGAGAACGGATTTTGGGCCGCAACCCCGGGCACTCCTCCTGCCACATTCGTCGGTGCCCAATGCCCNCGGGGAGGAGAGAACGGATTTTGGGCCGCAACCCCGGGCACTCCTCCTGCCACATTCGTCGGTGCCCAATGCCCCTAGGTGTGGGACAGACCCCTGGGGTACCAGTGGTACCCTAGGGGCTACTCGGGCATACTCACGTTCAGAAATTTTTTTTTGAATTTTTTTTTTGAATTTTTTTTTGAATTTTTTTTTGAATTTTTTTTTAATTAATTTTTTTTTTTGAATTCTTTTTTGAATTTTTTTTAATTAATTTTTTTTTTGAATTCTTTTTTGAATTTTTTTTAATTTTTTTTTTGAATTCTTTTTGGAATTTTTTTTAATTAATTTTTTTTTTGAATTCTTTTTTGAATTTTTTTTAATTAATTTTTTTTTGAATTTTTTTTTATGAATTTTTTTTTTGAATTCTTTTTTGAATTCTTTTTTGAATTTTTTTTAATTTTTTTTTTGAATTTTTTTTTTGAATTTTTTTCTTGAATTTATTTTTTGAATTTTTTTTAAAATTTCTTTGTCGAATTTTTTTTTGAATATCTTTCTTGATTTTTGTTTGAATTTCTTTCTTGATTTTTTTTTGAATTTCTTTCTTGATCTTTTTTTTGAATTTCTTTTTTGAATTGCTTTCTTGAATTTTTTTTTTGGATTTCTTTCTTGAATTTTTTTTTTGAATTTTGAATTTCTTTCTTGATTTTTTTTTGAATTTCTTTCTTGACTTTTTTTTGAATTTCTTTTTTGAATTTCTTTCTTGAATTTCTTTCTTGAATTTCTTTCTTGAATTTTTTTTTTGGATTTCTTTCTTGAATTTTTTTTTGAATTTTGAATTTCTTTCTTGAATTTTTTTTTTTGATTTTTTTTTTTGAATTTCTTTTTTGAATTGCAGTGGGTGAGTGGTACTGACTTTTAGAAAAGAAATGTTGAAAAGGTTTAAATGTTGAAAAGTGAAGATGTTGAAGATCTAGTTAGTAGTAGTGAAGAAATCCTCAATGCATCTCACGTAGAGTAAGAAACGCTTTCTGCTTTCTCTAGAAAACCCTACCTACTACTCCTGACATGTACGTTTTACTAAAAATTAACACAAAAACTCATGATTCACTTTTTCATCTCATACGCTTTCTCAACAGGCTACTTTTTGAAATTTCATGAATACTAAAATTCGTATAATATTCATAAATTCATAATTTTAGGTAATTATAAACCAAGTTAATCGATGGAGAGGATGATTCAGTTTTAAAATATTTGAAAAAAAAAGGTTAAAGTAACAAATTTCCCCACTCAAATTTAGACTTATCCCCTTTCGATGATGCGAAATGGTAGAGGAAAATTCTTTTTCATGACAGGAAAGTAACCTTACAAAAAATGGTTACATACGAAGAATGAAATACGTTTATTTGTACACAAATGAGACTAAATTGGCGCTGGCGCGAATATTCTAATATAATTGGAAATTTGAATTTTTTTTTGTTATTAGATTTATTAGCAAAGCTCGGCGTTTGAATTTGGATTTTTAATGAAAAAATATTTTGGATTCTACTCGAGCTATTTTGAAATTTCTTCCCTTTGGGGTTTAGCTGTTTTGAAAATATCTGTTATTTTCAAACCATTTCCAGTTCAGTTCTGTTCAGTCCAAGAAACTGTAATATAGTCACTATAGTAGTGTATACCCAACACCAAGTTTGAACTGAGTGTTTAAGTTCTAGTTCAATTCCAGTTCAGTTCCTGAGAAGGTGTCCAGTTATGTTTAGTTATGTATTTTTTATTTATAAACCTATCCAGTTCAGTATTTACACTAAAACGTTTTTTTCTCAGTTCAGTTCAGTTCAGTTCACTACTTTTGCATNTTGAAAAGCAAGTTAAAGATAGAAAATTTCTTCCAAATGCTAATTTAAAAAAAAAATATCAAAATTTTTTTTTATGAATTTTTTTTTGAATTCTTTTTTGAATTCTTTTTTGAATTTTTTTTTTGAATTTCTGAAATTTTTTTTTTGAGTGGTACCCTGGTGTCCACCTGAAATTTTTCGAAATTTTATTTATTTATTTATTTATTTATTTATTTATTTATTTTTTTATTTTTTTTTTTTTTTTAATTTTTTCTTTTTTTTTTTTTTTTTTTTTTTTTTTTTTTTTTTTTAATGTTTTTNTTGAAAAGCAAGTTAAAGATAGAAAATTTCTTCCAAATGCTAATTTAAAAAAAAAATATCAAAATTTTTTTTTAATTAATTTTTTTTTGAATTCTTTTTTGAATTCTTTTTTGAATTCTTTTTTGAATTCTTTTTTGAATTTTTTTTTTGAATTTCTTAAATTTTTTTTTTGAGTGGTACCCTGGGGGCTACTCGGGCACATTCATGTCCACCTGAAATTTTTCGAAATTTTATTTATTTATTTATTTTTATTTATTTTTTAATTAATAATTTTTTTTAATTAAATTTTGTGGAGTAACGGGCTTATGTACTAGTCCAAAGTATTAAAATATTAACAAATTTTTTGAAGAATTAAAAAATTTTATTTATTAGATTTCAACATTGCGCCAGTTCCAATTGACCTTGTATCAATAAAAGACCCAACTGATCATCGCTGAGCCTAGTGACATCATAACAACATCCAGAATGGTGTAAGTGATCATTACCACTACTAATTGTTCACAAGAACTTTAATACTTTCCAACAGCTATGAATTGAGCAATGGCGCTAATCTATTGATGCGTTTTGAAAAAAAAAAATTTTTTAGTGGAGGTCAGCAATGACACCAAGTTATTCACATTTGTTGAAATTTTTGTTTATTTTTAATTTATTTTTAATGTTTTTTTTTGTGGATTTGAGAAATAGCATTCTTGTCGAAATGGTAACAATTAAGATTGTGCTGGTGAAAAGTTAGAATTTGCAACAGATCCCTATCAAAGATGGAATCCTATTTTAGTGTCGAGTGGCTGAAAGAATTAAATTATTCTGTAGATTCTGGTACTTCTTCACCATTGTAAGTAAGGGAGTAGATGATTGGTTGTTTCTTAATACCAGTTTTAAAGGCATGGAGAATTGCTGGGGAATTAGTGGCTTGGAAATGAGTTCGAGTTCCACCATCGACAAATTCGCTATCAGTCTCCACTTTACTTCCATTTACCCAAATGTCAAGGGTCGTTTTTTCTAAACCGAAAAAAAACAAAATCATTGGTTTATTTTCTACAAATTTTTTTTATCATTGTTGATTAATGGATTAATTAATAATGATTAATGATTGATTACCTAGGACAACACGAACGTCAGATCCATCGACAGTACGAATGGCCCAAGTTTTCAAAATTTTGGACTGAATATCAACAAAATCCCTAAAAGGCTTTCCATTCACTTCCAACGAGTAGCGATAAGCAAAAATTCCATAAGGATCCACTCGGATTTTACATTTCGATGAATTGAGACTAAATTCTTCATGACCGACAAGTTTAAACATCCAATCACGACGGAGGATTTCCTATCGAACCCCAAAAATAAATGATCATCTCTAAAGAATCCAAAATATTTGGAGAAATTTAGTTAATTAGGTAAGAAACATAAATAATTTAACAATTAATTCAACAATTAATCCAACAATTAATTCAACAATGAAAAGGTCATTCACTTTTCCATTNTCATCATCTCTAAAGAATCCAAAATATTTGGAGAAATTTAGTTAATTAGGTAAGAAACATAATAATTTAACAATTAATTCAACAATTAATCCAACAATTAATTCAACAATGAAAAGGTCATTCACTTTTCCATTGACGCGTATGACCCTTTTCCCTGTAGTAGTCCCATGTTCAAATTCAATTGAGTAGAGTCCCGATTGTAAGGGTACATCCCAAACTGCAACTAAATCTGAATTCACTTTACTTTCTCCACTTTCACTCATTTTTAAATTTAGGTTTTAGATTAATTTTTTTTATTAGGTTTATCTTAAATTTCAAAAATTTCCAAAATTNGGTTAATTTTTTTTTATTAGGTTTATCTTAAATTTCAAAAATTTCAAAAATTTTACTAAAAAATGGTCCAAAGGCAGTGACTGAATGAGTGCTGCTACTGACTTTTACAAAAAAAAAATATGAAATAATACCTTCTGCTCTTTACTTTCGTTTAGTCATTTATGTAGTACAAAGGCGTAGCTAGGCAACAACTCTTCCACAACAATCATTTTCATGTCATGTCTATTTCAAAATTGTAGGAATAATGATGATTCATAAATTATTTTCTACTTTTAGTTTGAGTGTTTTCGAAAACATGTTTTTAATCTTATAATTTTAAACACTTTTCCAATGTATTGTTGTTATTCACACAATTTTTGTTTTTTTGAACAAAATTTTTGATTCTTTGAATATTTTTCAATCATAATTCATAAATTGAGCAAATTTTTCAATTTTTTCGTGATTCAATGAATTCTTTAAGTAAAATTGTCTTGCTAAGTACTACAACTTAGGAAATTATTTCCTACTTATCAAGTTTATATAGAAAAATTATTCTTTAGTAATTCTTATCTATCTAATTCAGGGTCATGTGAATGATAAACTGACCAACCTTGTCAATTCCAGTTTAGTCAGTCAATCTCGTGGAAAGTAAGATTTTTATGTAAAAAGCAACTACTAAAAAAAACTCTGACCATCTTCATTTAGTCAAATAATAGAATTTTAATTCTAATTGTTACATTTCATTGTTATTTTCTCTATTATTGTTCAAAATGAAGTTGACAATGAAGTTGACTTGGCTCTATCCCTTTTTCGTGCTTCTCGTTGGAATTGATGGACTAAACAACGAAAGTGTATCAAAGTTGAGACCAGTAAAGACATAGATTGGGAATGGGTAATTCATAATAATTAATCGTTTACTTTTAATTTTAAGTCATCAAAATTAAATTGTAAATGATACAAAATTGCGAAAATTGATCCAAATTTGCAATTTTTTATTCCAGATGGGGAGTGTGACGAAATGGTACTATCCTCTTTGGAGTAAGCTTGATTTATATCGAACTGCTAGTGACTCGCTAGCGATACCAATTATAGACATTCCAGATATCACTCTTCAGGCAGCTTGTTTTGCTTGTGATGTAAAACCCAACTCACCTCTCATCTACTGCCAAGGCTTCAACNTCACTCTTCAGGCAGCTTGTTTTGCTTGTGATGTAAAACCCAACTCACCTCTCATCTACTGCCAAGGCTTCAACAAAACCCAAATTCCATATGAAATTACAATCAGCGATGATCAAGTGTTCCATTACAAAATTAAAAATAGTCCTTACGGTAAGAAAATTATTTTTTTTGTATCCATTTTTCTAAAAAAATTCCTAACTTTTTTAAATTTTTTTACAAATAATTTATAGGTCTTTCGGGTACTCACACACTTGTGTATTCAGACAACAAGAAACTGATTGTAGGTACAAGCTGTTGGGAAGACAATGAAATGTCTTGGTCAGCTTGGACAGTCGAACCAATTCTCCAAAAAGAAGAAAAGATTCAAATAATGAAGGTCATTACTGACCTTGGTTTCAATCCAGATTTTGCCATTGACACTGCAATTAATCACAAACATTGTCCCTATATTTATGAAACAATGCACAAAACGGATCGGATCGAATTCTAACATTTGAATAATAATTCAAATTATTTCAAATTTCTATGCTTGATTGAGACATAATTAGAAGAAATATTGTTAAATTTCAGCAATGAAAAAAAAATTGTATTATTGAGTTTCAATAATTTATTTTATATTTTTTTCATTGTTGAAGAGATTATTTGACCTACTTAGTACTTTTAGAGTGTCATTTGTTGTTTTCGTTTGTTACAAAGTCGAATTTCCTCTTGACTTTCAAACATCCGTCCTTTAGGTTTCTTGAATGTGTTACCACCAACATCTACTAAAGTATTAGAGTTTGGTCTCTCACCAGCACGACGATGTGGTCCAACTGGAGCATCTGGCAAGAACCATGTTCGTGTCACGAAATTTAATGCTCCAAGACTTTGATAGCGATAAGCCATGGATGAAATTTCTCTATCATTCAAATGATGATGCTTTTTTTGTTCCTACAAGGAAGAAATACAAAAAAAAAAAAANGATGAAATTTCTCTATCATTCAAATGATGATGCTTTTTTTGTTCCTACAAGGAAGAAATACAAAAAAAAAAAAAGTTTCACATCAACTATTTAAGATGATCACGATCTTAATTAATTTTAAGATGATCTCATTTAATATATAGACTTACAAATACTCCAGCTTTTTTCTCAGCAATGATCTCAATTGCTAATTTCTTNCGATCTCATTTAATATATAGACTTACAAATACTCCAGCTTTTTTCTCAGCAATGATCTCAATTGCTAATTTCTTTGGTTCTGCTTGTTTGAATATCTCATGACCTCGGATTCTCTTCATATCAAGAATTACATCCTTTGGAACCCAATGTTGATATGACAATGAGTCTCCAACATGCCAACGACGTTCTTGTCCCAAAACACCCAAGTATCGTCCTCAATAAAGGTAAAGGTAACACAAAAATTATAAATTTTAGTATATAAATTATAAAAATTTAGGTATAATTCTTATAATTCTTATAATTTTTATAATTTTTTGTAATTTTTTTTTTGATTTTTTTACCTTGCATATCCCAAATTCTAACTGAACAGTCTCTCCCTCCAGTTGCAATGAGTCCATATGTCTCACAAATAGACAATGCAGCAAATCCATCAACATGACATTTCCAAGTTCGAAGTAAACGAAGTTTCACAGGACCTTTACCATATCCTTGTTCTTTTCTACCTAATTGAACATAATTAGGATCTTCAGGTTGGAAATATTTAAGTTTGTTTCTTCCACTTCGTAATTTTTGATCTTTTGGAAACCATTCTGTAGGTTCTGTATCTCCTAATGTGTCAACTATATCCCAAACAGAGACAGTACCACTGGTATCAGCTGTAATGAGATTACTATTCCCTACACAACATTTCATGGCTGTCACTGAGTCCAATGGGATGGCACAAGGACGAGCCCAACCAACAGATCCAACGTTCAATTCACGTGTTGTATTTGCCTANCCAACGTTCAATTCACGTGTTGTATTTGCCTATCAAAAAATTAAATAGACAAACATCAAACATAAAGAGAGGTCAAGCAGACGAAAATTCAAAAATTCAAAAATTCAAAAATTCAAAAATTCAAAAATTTNTATCAAAAAATTAAATAGACAAACATCAAACATAAAGAGAGGTCAAGCAGACGAAAATTCAAAAATTCAAAAATTTAAGAATTCAAGAATTCAAGAATTCAAAAGGTCATCTACTTACACGCCAAATGTGAAGAAGATGAAATGGTCCAGCAGAAATGAGATAAGTTGTTTTCCGATTACGCCAACAATTTTCAAAGAAAACAACCGCAGTGATGAAAGTGTCTCGAAGGGAGCTTTTGTCGTGACATTTGTTTGGTTTTAGGTTACCAACGACATGACCTGAGTTGATATTCCAAACTAATAGTCGTCCACTGTAATCGCCTGAAGCTATAAGATTTGGAAATCCAAAACTAAGTGCCCAAATGTCATCGTCGTGATTATTTCTTTCATCTGAGAAAATTAATGGTGGATCTGGTAAGCCGTTGTAGGCAAGTACTTCTGGACCCTATGGAAAAAAAATATTTAGAAAAAAAATTTAAAAAAAAAATTAAAAATTTCAAAATTTTTTCAAATTTTCAAAATTTATAATCATGATTCGNATCGTCGTGATTATTTCTTTCATCTGAGAAAATTAATGGTGGATCTGGTAAGCCGTTGTAGGCAAGTACTTCTGGACCCTATGGAAAAAAAAAATATTTAGAAAAAAAATTTAAAAAAAAATTAAAAATTTAAAAAAAATTTCAAAATTTTTTCAAATTTTCAAAATTTATAATCATGATTCGTAATATTCCTATTATTTATCATAAATTCATACCTGACTATCTATGTAGACAACAACACGTCTGTCCCAACCAACTGTGACAAGATATCGATGAGTGTCGTTGATGGTGACATATTCCATATCACAAACTGGTTTGTTATTACTAGGTTTATACAAATTGTACAAATTTCGTCCATTGTAAAAATTCCAAGCTTTAATCACACCATTAGAGTGAGCTGTGAAAAATCGACGTCCGAAAGAATCCAGAGCAACTGCTGTCACTGGGCCGACGTCATAAGTGTCCACCTGTGAGTAAAAAAAANAAAAATTTCAAAATTTTTTCAAATTTTCAAAATTTATAATCATGATTCGTAATATTCCTATTATTTATCATAAATTCATACCTGACTATCTATGTAGACAACAACACGTCTGTCCCAACCAACTGTGACAAGATATCGATGAGTGTCGTTGATGGTGACATATTCCATATCACAAACTGGTTTGTTATTACTAGGTTTATACAAATTGTACAAATTTCGTCCATTGTAAAAATTCCAAGCTTTAATCACACCATTAGAGTGAGCTGTGAAAAATCGACGTCCGAAAGAATCCAGAGCAACTGCTGTCACTGGGCCGACGTCATAAGTATCCACCTGTGAGAAAAAAAAAAAAAAAATTTATCGTAACTATCGAAAAATGATGATCCAATAGAAAAGCTCAAAATCAAATTGATTTAATCAACTAGTCATTGGACAATTTACCTGTTCTCTTCCACGAAGAAGTGGTTTTGCCATCACAAATTCCATTGTTGCTTCCATTGTTTGCTCAGCCTTACTTGCAATTGTATCCAAATGCATTGAACCATCACCACCAATGGTGTTGAATTCGTTGATTTGTTTCCCTGTTTTGCAATCCCAGACAAGTACATCTTCAGAAGAGCAGGTGATAAAATACTCCATTTGTGGATTGTATTTTACTAAAAAACAAATACATTAATTATTACTAATCATTAATTATGATTAATTAATTAATAATTAGATTGTTAGGTTGTTAGGTTGTTAGGGTTGTTTACTTGCAGTTATGGCATCCAAATGCGTCATGCCTTCCAACTATATCAAATTTATCAAAATGAAAAAACAAATAATTTGATTCGTCCAATGAACCTACCATTCCGTCATCTCCTTTCCGCTTGAATGGTAAAAAAGCTGCTTCTACAGAAGTCTGAATGAAAATGGCTTCAGTTGTTGGAAATACACAACATAGAGTTGGTCCACGAAGTTTTGACATTTTTTCATCGATAACATGGATACAAGTATTTGTATAAAGTGTCCAAATTCGAATGACTTTTTCTGTACAAACACTGATGAGGGTATCACTCGCTTGCTCAAAAACTACACGAAAAATTGAACCCAAGTGACCACGTAACTTTGCAACTGGCTGAAATTAGTAGTCGGTACAGAATGAATTAGAATCATTTTGGTAATCAGGACAAAATGTCAAGATTACCTGATTTGCACAATAGAGATTCCAAACCCAAACAATTCTGTCCAGACCACCTGCACCTACTAACTTTTTGTCTTCCCAAACATCAAAACTTCGACATCCGTCATCTAATGGATAGCGAACTGTATCAACACTAACAGATGGACGGGGTTTAGAGTGAATGTCAGTGATTCCTTCGACATAACCACCGGATAAATCTTCCATTACTGCATTTGCACTTTTGAAATCTTGAATTCGTTGAAGAATCAGGGCTTTTTTTGGATCAACTGAGCTACTCACAAACTAAGAAGAAAAAATTCACATCAAAAACTATTATTATATTTGTAATAATTTTACAGTATTGATATTTGTATTATTGAACTAACTCTCATCATGCTCGGTAAAAACATAATATGTGTCACCATGTCACTATGGACCTTGTGTTTGATATAACGAACTCCTTTTTCAACTCCAACGGCTTCGTGGATATAAATTGTAGGGATATCTTTCAAAAAAAAAAAATATATTAGAAAATCGAGGTTAAAATTTGTAAAAATTTGTAATAATTAATAATAATTTGTAATAATTTACTTTGAATCCGACGATGTTGTGACCAATGTCGGAGTGTAGCAATGGTTTCACTGATTTCAAGAATTGTCACATTACCCTCAGTATCCCCCATGATGATTACCATACCGATTCCTGTTGCTTTTGCATCCAAGTGAATTGGAACAGAGTAAAGGTGAGCAACTTGACAATACGGGTCATAGGTTGAGTTGTCATAAAATTGGAGTTCTTTTTCTCTACAAAATTTATATAATTCGATAAAAAAATTTCAAATTTTAACTTTTTTTTTAAGTTTTTACCTTGACCTGACTTACCCAGTTGGAACAATGTACTTTCCAATTTCCTGTAAAAGTACAATATCTGTAAACCACTTATTTGCTTTTTTATCATTGATTTTTTGTGTTTTCAATCCTGCTGGGCGACCCTGAAACAAATAAATTAGCACTAAATGGGTTCAAATTTCCAAAATTTTCAAAATTTCCAAAATTTTCCAAAATTTCCCAAAATTTTCCAAAATTTCCCAAATTTTTCAAATTTCCCAAATTTCCAAAATTTCCAAAATTTTCAAAAAAAAAATCATTTTTACCAAAGCACGCCAAATTCTTGGTTTAAATTCAGGTGTGAACAATGAAACGATTCCATCTTCACTGAATGTTAACAATCCTCTATCAGGAAGAGTAATCGCTCGAGTAATCGGCATTCGATGAACTAAAAATATACAAAAAATGTGTCAATATCAATCCAAAAAATCAATCATTTGACCTTGAAAAAAAAATTTTTTTTTTTTCTAAAACTTACCAGTTTCAAACGGTTTACAAGGCGTAACGACATCAATGGGTGGAGAAGAGTACTCCGTTTCCGCTCGTTCAGCATACTTTTGTTGTAAAAAATCACAAAAATCATCCCAAGTTATTTTCCCAACTCCAAAGGTATCAATTTTTATAAAAAGTTCTCCAACACATTTAGGTAAAAATCGTTGTGGAACATTGAGAACTTTAGAAAAAATTCCCATAAATTCTCCAAAATTGAGTGAACCTAAACTACACAGCGGATGGAGTGCTTCAAGTACTTCTAAACTCAAAATATCTTCAATATCTTCATCTTCTTCAGCTAATTCTAAATTACCACTACCACCATTTGCTCGTCTCCAAACACGAAATTGAGAGTCAATCACAGAATTGTCATGAAATTGAAGTACACGAACTTCACGATTTCCATAACCATCTTCACTATCAGATTCAATTTCATAAACAAATCTTGGTTTTTTAAATCCTGGAAGTGGTTCATAATCCATTTTGGATTTTATCAAAGGTATCACCGACTCCACACCAGTCTGCCCACCACGTTTTCTAAAATATTACTCAGAAATCTAAGGTTATTAGGTTATTAGGTTATTAAGTTATTAGGTTATATTAGCTAAAGTAAAAATCGTAACTAACCTGAATGTTTTACCCGTAAAAGTCTCAATCCGACCATCACATGACCTCTCACGTTTCAAACGTAACGGTGCACGAGGGAAAATAATTCGTACATCTTCACCTTCTTCTTCATCCAATTCCAAATCATATTCTTCAGATGATCTTCTAGCACCTTCAGGTAGTACTTTCCAAGGACCACTTGGTGACCAATCATCTTCAGGATCATTCCATGAAGCTGAGTATCGCCAAATTCCAGTCAATTCATAAACACCACTTTCTTCTTCTTCACTTGATTCATTTTGACCTAGGTCAGTACTTTTCCAATTCAAAGTAGGTACTTTTAAATATGAAAGTGACATTCGTCGAAGGGTTTTTGTATCTGCTACTTTTACTTCAGGGATTCGTTTCATCTTACGAAACAAAGCTACTTTTGACTCCATTTTTACAAAGTCAACACTTTCTTGACGATTTTCAAGCTCCCAAGCTCTCAAAAGTAAAAAGTAAAAAGAAAAAAAAAGAAAAAACACCTTCACAAGTTGAATTCCACTCAACTTATGAAAAGTTTTGGTAACTTGAAATAAAATTTCTATCCCAGTTTTCAACACCTTGGAAAGTATTTACTTCCATTAATAAAAAAAAAACCGTTGATATATGTATCATAATTGCTATGACGACTATATCAAAAAAATTGTTAAATAATTATTGCAAATTCTCAATTCTCTCCATGGCCATGGAGAGAATTGAGAAATTGAGTTTAGATCCATAGTCCATGCATGGACCATGGATCTGACCCTAACAACCTAACTGACACACCCCAGGTGCCAGGGTCCATGGAGAGAGACACCAAACAACCCTAAAATGACCCTAACACTAACACTAACACTAACACCCTATGAATCAGTCAAAAACTCTTTTATTTCGGTTAATCCGGGGGGAGGAGGGAGAGGGGAAAGGGGAGGAGTTTTTATAATTATTGTATTTGGTCAATTAGCCTATGTTTATGTTTCAATTTTACAGTTTCTAATTTGTCACAATGAACTGGGATTGGTTGGTAAATTAATTATTAGTTATTAACTTTAGACTAATAAATCATCATAATAATTAGACAATTACTTATTAGTGAAAAGTTAGGCACATCAAGTTAAATGCATCGAAAGAAAAATATAAGGGAACCGTAGGGACATTCAAAGTGTCCAGAATAATTATTTATCATTAGTATGGCAAAGAAAAAGCACCCAAATATTTTTTTTTTTTACATTTCGCCATTTTACCCCGTTCTCGTAGGTTAATTAGCAGGTTAATTAGCAATAATAATTATTAAAAATCCATCAATTCTAATGAATTTCCTTACTTTCAATTTAACCTAATTTAACCTAACAACCTAACAATCTAACTTAACTTAATAATTACTAAAGTCTTGTTACAAAGACTTGGGGATGTTATTTTTTAATCATATATTTTTGTTTTTATCCCCGTGCCCATGTTGAGGTTGACTGACTACTGGCATTATTGTTTTCCACCATTTTTTCATCCACAATTAGTTAAAAAAAAAAAAAAAAAAAAAAAAAAATCCCGGAGTCCATTTTGAGCTCGGTTAAGTACAAATTGTACTAATTAATAATGTTACGTTAATTGAATGAATTTTGGAGCCATTTTGCTTGATTTTTTTAACTCTATAGAACCACTAACGTCACTGTAGTTGACGTTTCCGTCTCAGAGCACGCACTTTCACATCAAAATCATATCTGCAAGAAATAAAAGATTAAATTAGCAACGGTTTTTATGTAATCTTCTCGTCAAGTGAAATGTACTACAAAAATAGGCTCATGCAAAAAAAAAAATAAACAAAAAAAAAAAAACGAAAAAAAAAACATGCTACGGTGCAAATAGACGTGCAGAAATCAAAAATGCGCGAATTGTGCGAAGATGGCCAACGAAAAAAAAAAATGTAAATAGCTACCTAGCTTGCCTAGTCGATATAAATTATTGCAAAATGTGCAAAAATTGTGAAACAGCCAATTCAGAAACGAATGCAGTTTTTTTTTTTTTTGAGTTGTGTGATGGTGGTGGAAAAAAAAACTACTGCATTCGTTTCTGAATTGGCTGTAGAAACAAAGGATAACAATGCAAAAATAACATGCAAATTTGGAAGACTCTGGATTATTTTTTTTTACCTTTGTTGATTTTGAGAGACTAGATGTACCATTGTCACAATAAACATAACAATAATTAAAACGTTAACTTTAAAATAGACTAATAACGATCTTCAGCATTCCTAAGGCCATCAAACCTTTACAATAATTAGTTACGAAATTAAATACCAATGACACAAAATGTTAATTAAAATTATAAATTTAGAGTAATAACTTACTGTAAGACAGGATCTGGAATGACCAAATGTTCTGTTGGTAATTCCAAACATAATTCAGCTAGATTACTCACAAATTCAATCTTCTTTCCAAATTTCGAACTATTTTAAAAATTAAAAAATTTGATATAAATTTTTTTTTTTTTTTGAAATTAGCTAATGAATTTTTTCGNCACAAATTCAATCTTCTTTCCAAATTTCGAACTATTTTAAAAATTAAAAAATTTGATATAAATTTTTTTTTTTTTTTGAAATTAGCTAAAAATAATGAATTTTTTCGATTAATAAATTAAAATTAAGGTTACCTTATGAAAGGTTTGGTCAAGGCTACTACAGTCTTTAGCCAGAATGATGGATGGACGAGATATAGACCTTTGAGATTTTTTCTCAATTTATGATCAATTAGCTGGTAGCACCGTTTTAACCAGCCAAAACTTGGTTGACATGCTTTTGGCGTTGCACCGTGAAGATAAACAAGAATATAATCTTCCACAATGAGTTCTTCTAGAGTTGACAGAACATATCTAAAAATATAAAATTGAATTTATATTGAATAAACAATGAATTTAAGAGGTCAAAGATTATAAAAAGTAGTGTTGCCCCGAAGCGGAAAAAGTAGTGATTTGGCTTCGGCCGAATAATGGTAGCCCTTGATTCGGCTTACCGAATCGTAGCCGAAGCTTCGGCCGAAGCATTTGCTGAATCACTTGCGCATGCGTATTATAATTTTTTTGAGTTTCTCCTTACATTTAGAAATTGTCGATTTTACTACGTCTAAGTCATTCACTTGTTTTTAAATCTTAATGTTTACCACTTTAGAAATTTTTTTTTTTTTTTTTTTGTTAAAATTCACACATACGAGTAAAATCAGTAGACACGAATCATGAATGAATCAGGAAGAGGAAGTGGAGGTTATTTCAATGAATTGAATAATTTACGAATTTATAATAATTAATTACGGAATAAATGAACTATTTCAACACATTATCTGCTTCGGGTTGTGATTCGGCAAATCCGCCGAAACTTAAATAATCAACAGCCCGAGCAGAAGCTTCGGTAAAATTGAAAAAATAGCCGATTCGGCAGCCGAAGCTTCGGTAGGCCGAAGCTTCGGGGCAACACTAATAAAAAGTTTTATGATTGGTTTACAGAAATAGATGATCCATAAGGTATGAGTATTCCCTACGACTTCTATCTGGAAGAAAACATCCTGAGAACAGAATTATGGCTACTTTCTTCTCAGCATCGAAATAACCACCGTGTGAAAGAACACGACGGTATGGTTGAATTGCTCCCAAATCTATTTGAATTTCTGTTGATCCAACTGAAAATGGTTTCCAAATTGGTTGAGTTCTGACTTGAAGGATTCGTTCAGAAGGGGGACTCGTGACTAACGAATCCAACCCTAAAACAAATCAAAAAAAAATATCACTTCACAATCCCACANTGAAAGAACACGACGGTATGGTTGAATTGCTCCCAAATCTATTTGAATTTCTGTTGATCCAACTGAAAATGGTTTCCAAATTGGTTGAGTTCTGACTTTAAGGATTCGTTCAGAAGGGGGACTCGTGACTAACGAATCCAACCCTAAAACAAATCAAAAAAAAAATATCACTTCACAATCCCACAAATTCAGCAAACATGCTAACAACTTTTCAAAAAATCGTATTTTTACAAAAAAAAAAAAAAAAAAAATTTCAAACCATTACAATTTTTTATGATGAGATAACTAATTCAATAGTAATTTTCTCTTACTTCCTAAAATAGAATCCGCCATGTCATCTGGAGTGTGAAGGTCAAGAGTAATATCATCCCCTTCCGTAGAGGCACTACTACAAATTGTATGATCTTCGTCTTCTCTACTCGGAACGATTTGATTGGTCAGACTGACACACGAATGGAATACTTCTGATAGCGTCATATCAGCATCAGTCGCTTGTGAGCTATCATTTAGATCTGCTATAGAGCGAGTCCGGAGTAATTCTTCATCCAATGGAATACGTTTCTTTGGCACTTTCTTACCTATAAATACCATAAAAAATTCAAATCGTTTTATTAACCTCTAAACGAAATGATTCAGATTGTAATCAATATTTGTAAAAATTAAAATTTCAATATAAACTTAAGAAGCATAAAATGAGGAAGAAAAGCATACCAAAAATTAAATCACTCAAATCCATTTCTATTTCTGTATCATCAAGTCCTTCCTGTGAAAGTCCAAGATTTAGTGGAACATGAACTCTTTTCAGTGTCCCATGGTTACTAGAATCCTTCGTCTCTACAAAAAGTCCTTCAACAACTCTTTCATGTGAACCTTTTTTACTAAATCGTCTTGAATCTCTTCGTACAAAAAAAATATCATCTGGTCCACTTGGAATCACATCAATATCATCTTCAATATCAAGATCATCCAAACTTTCTAAGCTCTTCCAAATTTCTTCACCAGAATTTTGATTATCCGAACAAAGACCACTATTTGGTGAAGGTGATAAAGAAATTGAATTATATTCATCATTTTCTTCACTATATTTTTGTGGAAGTGCAAGTCCTTGAATTTCCGTTGCAAGTGACTTAGCTAAAGCAATTCTTCTACGAAATGATCCCGTTTGTGGAATTCCACGACTAAAATTTTCTGATTTCATTGCCGAATCTGGTGTATCCATTCCTGAAGAAATTGATTCTTGATATGGTGTTGTACTTGTCGTAGATGCTTCATCATCAGATGCATCTGATGTATTTCTTGAATGAAATCCGTTTGAAATTGATGATGTTTTACTAGGAAGGTCACTAGTATGAGTATGAGTATGAATATTTTCAATAACTGTTGATGGTAATGTACATGATGTATCTGATGTCAATCTTAAAAGACTTGTATCATATGGTGGTAAACTTGCTTCATTAAGTGACCAACTCAAAGCAGCCATTACATTTGGATCAATAACTTTTTCTAAATGTGCTCGATTAGCAACAATCTCTTCAATTTCAATTGGACTAAGAATATGTCTCAATTCTCCAGAAAGTGTATACAAATTATGAAAATTATTTGAATCATAAACAGAATAAAGTTTATCAATTGTTGTTTTGGGAATAAAATAACTAGATTCTTCTAATTCTCCAATTTGAATTGATGATTGATCTTCTTGTATTTTGAGTCTCATTAAATTTGGTGCATGTGTATCACAAATTGCATCAATATCTAAAAGACTTGGATATGCTGATTCTGTTTCAATAATAATTTCTTGTACTTCTTCTCTCTCACCGTATTCAAATTTTAAATTTTTTTCTAATTTTGAATCATTTGCAATTTTGAGTTGATCATCTTGACCATTATTCGTAACTTTTTCAATACCACTACTAGGTAAACTGATTGAATTTTCAAGTTCTTCATCATAAGTTGACAACATTGTATCAAATTTGTTGAGTTCCTTGATAGCGTTTTCAGTCACTGCTGTTTCTAGTTCTTTTTTTACTTTTCTTCTAAATGAAGTTTGTCTTTGCATAACAGTTTCATGGCTATGGGGAAGATAAAAATCTTCTAAATAATCTTCTAAATCATTTGGATCAGAAGAAGTTGCAAGACTCCATGGTTCACTTTCACTAGGTTCACTAATTACAAGAAATTTCGGGACTTTACTACCACTCTCAAAACCTCCTGATTCAAAATCTTCTTCTGAAGGAATCCATTCAAAATCCAAGGTCCACAGAATCAATCACAGCAAACCAAGAAGCCATGTCAATTCCCAAAACAAGGAGAACAGGAACATAAAAATAAAAATAATAATAATACAAATTAGCAAAAAATAATAAAAATTAGCAAAAAATAATAAAAGTTAGCAAAAAATAATAAAAATTAGCAAAAAAAAAATAATATAATCAAAAACAATGCCAAAATTTGATTCTTCAAATCACCAAAAAAAAATAAGTTTTTTTTTCAAACCAATAATATATTTTCTTTACCTTTCTTTGTAAGTCTAACTCCACCGTTTCGCAAATTCAAATCAAGTTTAGCACGACAAGAAGAAGCAAAACTCACATCGTCTTCACTCACAGGACCTACAAACAATATTAAAAAAAAAAATTTTTTTTTATTACAAATTATGAAACTTCAGAAGATCCCGAATAAGTTGTTAGGTTGTTAGGTTGTTAGGGTTCACAAAAGAATAACTCAACATACAGAATTCCCAAGTGAATTAAGATTAATATATGAATTGAAAAGGTGAGACACAAAGTTGACTTTATAATGTTTGGAGTAAAAAACATTTTTTTTTTTGCAAAAAATTGAACCTAGCTTTTGTAACAAGAAAAACCAAAGGGGAGGAAGGTGACCAAGTAGAAACTCGTTTTCTGTATTTTAATGTAATTTTGTCATTAAGAAAACGGAATTATTGTGGTTTGAGGAAGCGATGTGCGAAAAAAAAAAATTCTTTCTACCAAACTAAAAAGAAAAATGACAGAAAAATTTCGCACATAAGTAAGCAAATAATGAGAATTTTACGAGTCGTTCATAAACGAAACGACGGAAGAGATGTATTAGTTGACTTTGGGAAGGATTCATCCAACCGTTTCTTATGTCGCTCCACCGCTTCCCATCACACCCGCTCGCTCAAAATCTCAAAATCTTTAACAATTGTAAATAAAAAGAAACGCACTTCCACAGTATTTATAACCCTTAGAAAATTTTCCAATAATTTTTTAATTTCATCAATTCCGGAAATTGGCTAATATTTACTAATCGACAAGGACGTCAGGTTGTCTCTTAAAAAAAAAATTATACTAATCTTTAAGAAATAACCCTCTGTTCAGTGATTAGTTTTTCTGCTTCATAGAACATAAAGAAGAGAGGCTTTAATTTTGCCAAAAAAAATGTAATAATAAAAAATAAATTATATAGTACAAATTGTACTAACAAATAATATTCGAAAAATAATAATAATTTAGTAGAAAGTGTGATATATTTTTAAAGAAAATTACTAATCTTTAAATTCCACTTTCTGGAGTACTTTCTACTCAAAAATATTAAATTTCTACTCAAAAATATTAAGTTTCTACTCAAAATATAAAGTTTCTACTCAAAATATTAAGTTTTTACTCATAAAAGCGTAAACTTAAGTACTTTCAAAATTAGCACTCATTTTTTAGTAACTCAAACACAAACTACCAAACCGTCACTGAATATGTTATGATTGTGTTGTTAGATATATTATTCTTCAACTCCTTTTTTACTAATACACAGGCACAGCGTTGAGTTGTTAAACAACTAACAATACATTTACAAAACTATTGTTGTAAGATATTGCAAAAAAAAAAAAAATACCAAGACACACACTAAACTTAACTATCTAGTACCTATCTAGTGATGCGAATCCAGTCAAGACGAAACCCACTTTGTCTTTCCAGTTAATTCTCAATATCCCTTGTCATATTCTCAAGGGAAGAAATTGGCAGTTGAAAATGAAGTTACACCTTGCATTCTTAAGAATCTCGCAAAACAAGTAAATCTGATGGACCTTGAGCTCATCTTTGCAAAAAAAAAAACGAAAAAACGAAAAAAAAAAAAACTTGTTTTGATTAACATTTGCAAAAATATGTTAAAAACTCTTGACTCGACTTGTTCAATGAATGACAGCGCGATAGGTCACGATAATCTCTTTATGTAATGAAAATGAATAATGAAACAAATATTTTTATTGCCAAAAAAAAAAATTTTATAGTGCTTATTGTGTCATAATGTATTTATTTTGACAAAAATACATTAATTTCATGACAATGGGAGTGTTAAAAGTTACAGTAAAAATAAACCAATAATTTATTTTAAATTTGGCAAATTTTCAACAATTTCAAATTTTTTTCAGTTACTAAAAACTTTATTTCAAAATGGCATTGACCTTCTTCAAATAACCCAACCCTTTTTTTTGCATTACATCTTTCTTTATAAAGCCTTTGGCGAATTGATTTCACCTCCACGGAAATTAGCATATTCAAATAAATACTTGGTTCAATTCAACCCTACCTATTGTTTTTTTTTTTTCTTCTATGGACATGAAAAACTAAAACTAACACCCACAAGTAAATAAAAACAGGAAAGAAATATAACTTGTATTAATAACAAATTCAAATTGTAATAAATTTCTTCAGAAAAGGGTTAAAATTTCAACTCTCATATTCTCTCAAAAATTTCTTAAATTTTGTAATTTATATGCATGGCTACGTTAAAAGAATAGCTGGAAATTTTATTATTATTATACTTTATATATATATATATAAATGCATAGTTTACTCTCTGTGACAAGACAACATCTGCTAATGATCAATTTGCGAAAATTTTATGCAATAATAAATGGTACAATAATAACAATAGGAGAGAGTGAAAGGGGTTAATTGAAAGGCTATTATAAAGGCTTTGAATGTCATTCGATAATTTTGGCAAACTATCATCTAAGAGTGGGAACAAGAGAAACAAACAGAAAAAAAAAAAACTTTTTTTTTTGCGAAATAATTGCTCATGTTACATTGTTGTATGTATAGTTTTTAGTGTAGCACCGACTACATTTTACTTATTATTATTATTGAGAAATATTTTTTGGAATAAGATGCTTTTGCCCACAATCACCACTCACCACCACACCTTATCAATTAAATTTGCAACTCTAAAATGTAAATTTTTGCATATGTTACATTCACATTCACATTCAGAAATTGAAACTCTACTATAATTTGCTTAATAAAAACTACCATTTTTAGTATTGTTACCTACTATTATTGAAAACTTCCTTACCAATCTCTTCCTTGGGCATAAAAGAAGGACCAAAAATATTCTTCAGTTGGCTCGGACTCGAAGGAAAATCCACTGGAAAAAAAAAAAAACACCCCCATTAAATGATGAACAATGAATGACTAATTTGCACAAATTATATATAAATTTTTGAAAAAAAACTACTACTAGTATGTAAAAATAAAAATTATGAGTCGCGTAATACCTTATTGTTTAGTCAACAATGTTTACTACTCTAGGTGATAATCCAGAATGACTCAGATTGTCAAGAAAGAGCTTTTGCAATTGCAATTCACAAAAAAAAAAAAAAAAAATGAAATCATCATGCAGTGAGCCATCATAAGTTTGGACCACTTTTAGATTATCATCAAATTCACCTTGCTTATAAGCTCAAAATCGTGATTTACGCTAGGTAAGAAGAAAAAAAAAAAGAAGAAGAAAAAAAAAATTGCAACTTCTGGGTTAGTCAGTGAAACCGCGCACAAGAGAAATCCGACATGTCTCGTTTTTTTTTTCTTCTTTTTCATAATTTCAATAATGGAAGAGTACAACAATGGTTCGAGTTCGACGCCATTCATTTCTAAATTCCCATTATCATTAACTAAACTAAAGAAGATAGTCGAAGTGGTTGCTATTGTCTGTTAAAAGTAGTGTAGTAGTTATTAAACTTGGGACACAGTAGTATTAGTTATTAGTTATTTGTATTAGGGTCATGACCTCATAAGAAAGAACCAAGACAAAAATAAGTAAATTAATTCATCTCACCTATGGCTATGTGAAGAGGTTCAAAAACGCGTTAATTGAGTTAATAAAATTCGCGTGGTCAATAGATTTCATCTAAGTTGACTCTAACCACTTCCGACTCATTAATTAGTAATTAAATTAGCAATATTATTTCACACTTTCCAATTTACAATTTACTAAACAATGGGTAATAATAAATAATTTATTTTTAAAATGATGAGATGATAAGGACTTTTCACTTTTTTGTTTAAAATTTACGTAAAATTTACGAAACTTAATCAGCTGAAACTGAGACTGAGACGAACCGGTGGTGTCTTATAGATTTAACAACCATGGTCAACTGTTCAATCATTATTGAAAAAAATATATTGGAAGTTACCATCAGAGATTATTTTCATAGAACCGAACATGGTTCTATGAAAATACGGCGCAGGAAATTACGGTGCATGAAAATACGGCGCGGAAAATATGGTGTGGAAAATACGGTGCCGAAGATATGGTGCCGAAATTACGGCACCGAAAATACGGCGCTTGGAAAATACGGCGCTTGGAAAATACGGCGCCTGGAAAATACGGTGCCTGGAAAATACGGTGCCTGGAAAATACGGCGCCTGGAAAATACGGCGCATGGAAAATACGGCGCATGGAAAATACGGCACCTAGAAAATACGGTGCTTGAAAAATACGGCAACTGAAAAATACGGTACATGGAAAATAAGGCGCCTTAAATAAGGCACCCAATTTATTTGGCATTTTCCAGGCACCGTAATTTCTATGCCGTATTTTCCGCACCGTATTTTCGTGCGCCGTATCTTCGGAGAACCGAGAGAACATTATTCACTTACCAGTTGGTGGTTTGTACAGAGTTCCAGAGGGTAAATCCAAATCGAGATTCAATAATTTCCCTCCTGCCTCTTGGTCCATGTCATTGTCAGTAACTTCAGTTACTTTGACATAAATTTCATTTTCACCACTCCGTTTATCACCACTAGAAGTTTGACCAAAAGTGACAAATTTCTCATCACAATTAGCTAAATTTCGACTTCTAGGAGCAGCAAGAGGTGGTTGTCGAGATGAAGTAGATGAGGGAACCAGTACTGTTGTTGGTTCGAAATCTATCATTTTTGGACACACAGGAGATTTATTCTCAAGGTCACTCCCACCGGACGTAGGACTCAGGATACCATTTTCATCGAAACTCAGACTCGACAGGGTATCCTAAAAAAAGTCAAATCAGAATTATTGAATTGAATCGAACATACATAAATTAGTACCTGACAAGTCAATTCGAGCGCGTTAATCAAATCATAAATTTATCACAAAGACAAGAAGACAACTAAATAAAAAGGCTAAAACTCTTGACCTTGTCCTCCTTTAATTTTATCAAATCAAATAATATCCGGAATGATTATCTAATTTCAATCTTGAATTACAATTAGTCACTCAATTAATGAACCATGATAGATAATACTTCCTCGTCAGTAGAACTATCGATTTAATTTAGAATTGCCGGAGCTCTTGGAGTATGTACATTTGCCGATTTGAACTTCGACATTGTACTTAAGAATTATTGTTTTGACTATTTTACCTAATTTGACAACGGCGACCAGACGAGGAAACTGAAGAACGAGAAACGTCAACTTAATCAATCACAATGTTAAATTACTTTTAGTAGATGTAAAACTATGATTGACAAAAAAAAAATATCAAAATTTAGAAGGATTGTACATCTGAAAGGAAAAACTTCCTTTCGAATGACCAAATGAGATACTACTGACTGAAGGTAGATATTGAAGGTAAGGCTTCATCAGGTGAGTAAGCTCAAACCATATCATCATAACATCTCAGGGATACCTATATGCTTTCTGCTGAATTAGAGCTTATAAATGATAACTTACAACAATGGAAGAAGGAGGAGAGGCCAACAATTGAATCTGCCATCAAAAAACTTCCCTATCAGTTGTATACTTTCATCTAATAGTAAATTAAATGATAATGAAGATGATAAACTAACTTCAATGTTGTTTTTTTCTGTTATTTTTTAACAGATAAACTTCACAGTCCATTTCCACCTGTGAGAATTCCTGCACAGATGATAGAGTTTTAACAATTTGAGCAATGTTTGTAGCTTCTTAAACTTATTTACGTTAAAGGGAATATAATTTCACCTTTTCAAAATAAATTATAACATGGCGTTCCAAATCTGAAAATTTGAAATTCCCGCGTTTCAAGGTAGACCTAAAACCAGCCAGCCGAAATCCCCGGGTGAAATGAGACCCCGAAAGTGGGCGAAATGGGGCGAAATTATAAAAACAAAAAAAAATAGAAAATTGAACTTCTGCGTAAACGGTACTCAACAGGAGTCAATTTATTTTATAAAATAATAATTTAAATTTACTTATCTTACTTTTATTTTTTTCCGATTAATTACATTATATTTAAATAATTTTTCATCATCGTTGCTTGGAATATGATTGTTAATACTGATGTGACCAAAACGTAAGAACAAAAATTTAATGAGTAAAATAGTTGTAGATATCTATACGAATTTTAATCCGACCCTAGATATAAACATTATTGATCTAAAATCAGAGTGCAAAATATTTTCTAAATTTATAAAATATTAGAGCTGAAGTATATGTCAGAGTTTCAACTTTTATTTGTGCAAATTTAAATAATTCACCTCAAATAAATGTATGTACACCTCAAAGCAAATAACACTTAGTTTAAATGAAGTTATTTAGTTAAAAAAAATTCAGCTAATAGTTGCTTAGAATTCAAATAAAATTAGTAGCAAAAAAATTTAATATTGAGTTATATTTAAAAAATCGAATTAAATTCCTTTCGCTCAATTTTATTTTTATTCAATTCATTTTTTTATTAATATCCGCGCATCATAATCTAATCACTCTTACAGAAATTTCAAATGTAGTAGAATATACTCAGAAATGTAAGATATTGTAACAGAATAGTTTGTATTTTTGTCGTAAGTTAGTTTTTTTTTTATTATTACTTTGTTGNCTTACAGAAATTTCAAATGTAGTAGAATATACTCAGAAATGTAAGATATTGTAACAGAATAGTTTGTATTTTTGTTGTAAGTTAGTTTTTTATTATTATTACTTTGTTAGTAATTATGTTAATTCATAATTTTGTTATTATTTGTTATATTTTTAGTTTAGTTCATTTAGTTCGAGATAATTATGTTAATAAGATTATCTCGGAAAGGAATTAATTTAATTTTTATTAAGTTTATTGTTATATTTTTAATTTTTCCAAGAAAAGTTTATCTGTTGTTAATTTACATTTATTCTTTGAAATTTAAGTTAAATTTAACCCTAGTTGAGGTTGCTAAAACTCCGCACTATGACTTATAAAGCGCTACAATTTTAACCAAGGTATTCAGAATCTTAGTAGAGTTCTTCCAGAGCTCAGTTGAGTACAATACCAAGAGGTTTTCTTAAAGCAATAAATACTTGAAAATTTAAAAAGCGTTTTCTTATAATTTTTTATTGTTAGAGAAATCTGAAAAGGTTAAAATTACTACCATTTGTAAAAATTCTGTTATAAGNTTATAAAGCGCTACAATTTTAACCAAGGTATTCAGAATCTTAGTAGAGTTCTTCCAGAGCTCAGTTGAGTACAATGCCAAGAGGTTTTCTTAAAGCAATAAATACTTGAAAATTTAAAAAGCGTTTTCTTATAATTTTTTATTGTTCGAGAAATCTGAAAAGGTTAAAATTACTACCATTTGTTTAGGAAAAATTCTGTTATAAATTAGCAGAGTTGTAACAAGTGGAACAGAATTGTAACAATATGTATACCATGTTTGCATTTAGTTAACAATTAATTTCAAATATAATCAAGATCAAGAAGTGAAAATGCGATTGATACGTCGCAAAAGTGAAGGAGAATGATGAATATTGTAAAAATAATAGAGAACATATGTCGCTCAGCCTATGGGATAGTGGAGAACTATTTCACCCATTTTGCCCGTGTTTCGTCCCTTTCGCCCGGCAGAAATGAGCAAAATTGAATTTACACCGGCTTAAATAATATACCTGAAACAAGGTTGTTCGAATGTGTCGTAGCAGCAAAATTTAAAATTTCAACAATAATTGTTGAAATTTGGCAAAGTTACACTGTTACATTGTTTTAAAACATTATAAAAACAAATAACAAATTATAAAACCAGTAAAAAAGTAGATGTCAACTCACTCTGCATTACATCAAGAACAAGAGGTTAATGAAATTCTCTTCGGTTCAACATGAGCCAAATATCCTCTTATATTTTCACTTGAAAAGAGTATTACCATACGTATAAAAAAATGTCCTTACTTCAGTAAAAAAAATGGCTTTAGGCTCTAAAGTTTAGATCATTATAAAAAAAAAACAAAATTTGATAAAAACAACTGCTACGACATATGGATCCAAAAAAANGTTAATGAAATTCTCTTCGGTTCAACATGAGCCAAATATCCTCTTATATTTTCACTTGAAAAGAGTATTACCATATGTATAAAAAAATGTCCTTACTTCAGTAAAAAAAATGGCTTTAGGCTCTAAAGTTTAGATCATTATAAAAAAAAACATATTAAAACAAAATTTGATAAAAACAACTGCTACGACATATGGATCCAAAAAATTTTGTACACTGTATAATTTTGAAAACCAGATTAAAGCATCACTCTGTATCTGTATTTTAATGAAACTACAAGCTATGAAATTAGCACAATGATTTGATGACTCCCTAGAGGTCAATCGCCTCCCTTCCCCCCCCATTGAATGTACTAATTTACCGTGAAATGTAAGTAATTGATCGCCCTGAACTTACAAACTTGTTTAATTAATTCAATTTTATCATATTCGCTAGTCAGACTGGTTTCCTACATTTTAAAATTGTACCGTTGAAGTTGAAATTTCAGCAGTTTAGTTGAAATTTCATACTCAGTAACTGCTGGACTGGACAACACTAAATTACTATGGTCAGCACTGTTGAGTCAACAGTGTTGAGTCAACAGTGTTGAGTCAACAGTGTTGAGTCAGCACTACTGAGTCAGCACTTTTGAGTCAACAGTGTTGAGTCAGCACTTTTGAGTCAGCATTGTTGACTCAGTACTGCTGAGTCAGCACTGTTGACTCTAACAGTAATGCACAGGTCATAAAATTGAACACCTATGGTATTGATTTAGATCAAAAAATTCTATCAAATTCTTTCAAAATGATCGTATTATCTAATATTTCATAATTCATTAATAATTAATGAATTATTGTTAATATATTAGTAAAATAATTTCATAATTACCTCAGAATCAGAGTTATTTTCACGCCGCATGGTTGGAGTATCAGCACGAGCATCTGCCCAAGACCCTTCACTTAGACTCACATCACTCATCATACCCTCATGCTCCACTGTCCCAACAAGTCGTCTAACAATGACAACAAAAACATATCACACAACAATGAATCATTTACTTAATTATTCAACTTAACTTTCTTATCATTTCTCATATTAGGTCACTAACAAACCAACAAGATGAGAAGATTTAAAAATAAGTAGTTGAATATCAATGTGTAAAAGTAGACTATGAATTTCAATTTATTATTCCAACGGTCACGGGCGACGGTGATAGAAATAAGATACAATGGGAAGAGCCCAAGTCATGAGAATTACCGTAAAAGGTATAACAATAATAATTTGGCAATTATTTTAAATTTCTGATCTCATCTCTTCGTTCGTCAAAGAAGAAGCAAAAAAAAAAAAACAGAATTCCTTTGAACTCGCTATTTTTGGTAAAGTTACCTTCAGTAATGGAGGTACCGTTATGCAAAATACAGGTTCAAGTGGGAATAGAAATGCTTATGGTTAATAATTTGATAATACTTGAAAAAAAAAACACCGTCAACTTACGTATCTCCTCTACCGCTGCTCATTATTGGCTAATTAACAACTTAGCACTACCGCACCGTGTCCTCTTCAATGTTACTGAAGCGTAATCTGAAGAAAGGTGAAGTTTATTTTAAATAATCATTGTAATTGTTGTAGTAATAATAATATACTTTTTGTAACTGTAGGTTTCCAACTTGTCCTGTAGAGGTTTCCAACTTGTCCTGTAGAGGTTTCCAACTCGTCCTGAAGACTACTAACACCAAAGAGTATCTGTACACTGAGTCCCACTTCCGGTTTTTAAGTGACTGTAATCTCCAAAGCAATTAGTGATGACATGATGAGTAAGAAATTGAATAGACTGATGATTGATAAGATATTTTTGGCAAAATGTAAAATTAAACAAAAACCGGTAATTGCACACAACGGCCGAGACCTTGGCCTTGGACTAATAAATTTAAATCCAAATTTACNTCTACCGCTGCTCATTATTGGCTAATTAACAACTTAGCACTACCGCACCGTGTCCTCTTCAATGTTACTGAAGCCTAATCTGAAGAAAGGTGAAGTTTATTTTAAATAATCATTGTAATTGTTGTAGTAAATAATAATATACTTTTTGTAACTGTAGGTTTCCAACTTGTCCTGTAGAGGTTTCCAACTCGTCCTGAAGACTACTACTAACACTAAAGAGTATCTGTACACTGGGTCCCACTTCCGGTTTTTAAGTGACTGTAATCTCCAAAGCAATTAGTGATGACGTGATGAGTAAGAAATTGAATAGACTGATGATTGATAAGATATTTTTGGCAAAATGTAAAATAAAACAAAAACCGGTAATTGCACACAACGGCCGAGACCTTGGCCTTGGACTAATAAATTTAAATCCAAATTTACCAAATTGTAACTTAACAGATGCAAATGATAATCAAACTTGTAGATTTTTGACCTAAAATAACACAAACACAAAGTTGACAAAATGGGATGAATGATGAATTTCAATTGTTCTTTTTTTTTACTTGTTTTCAGCGAGATGTGTCCTCCATATGCCAATTTACAAACTACGGAAGTCCAAATTACACTGTGAGACTGTGACTGTGACACTTGTAAAATTAAACTATATATTTAGCACAAACTTTGTAAGAAATTTTCAAAATTTTGTTCTTTTGTTGCAAATTGTTAGAACAGACATGGTCAAATTGTCAAATTGATACCGTGATGGAGCTGTGTCGTGTCGTGTGTACAAAATTGTCGAATTTTACCATAAATGGATCGATAATATCCTACTTCGGTTAACTCCCGATGAACACCGGGGAGTCAGAAGGTCTCACCCAACTCCNGATGAACACCGGGGAGTCAGAAGGTCTCACCCAACTCCTAATGTAGAAATATTTGCAAATTTCTATTGTCAGACAATTATTGCAAAAAAATTTTTGCAATGTTTGCAAAAACTTTCAACACCATGTCGTCGTCGAGTTGATGAAAGTTAAATCGTGATAGTATTAGTATTAGTTAAAATGAATGGTTCATTTTTATTTAATTTGCAAAACTACTATACGTTGGGAGGTAACACAAGGATTTGACTTGGGACACATGGACATGGTTTATTTACATTAATGTTGATAACCTTATCAACATATGTTAGCAAAAAAAAAAATTCGCAAATTTAAAAAGCTCAATACTTGAGTCATCATGTGTTAACACTCTACACACTAATCGCAAAATTTTGCAAAAAAGTATTGATGTAATGAGTATCAGATTTAGAAATACATTTTATACACTACACGAAGAGGATAGAGACTCTAATTATTGAGAGTTATTGAAAATTTCAAAAATTTGCAATAATAATTGATAATAATAATTTTTATATCAAAATTTTTTAAACACTTGAGGAAAAGTGTGCAAAAATTAATAATTTAGTATACATTACTAACAAAAGTTGCAAATTTTATGAAACCGCTTCGTGATAAGATAATCAATCATAAACCCACTAATTTTTTTTTTTCTAATTTAAGTGAAATTTGCATAAAAGATGATTGCAAAAAAAAAAAAAAAAAATTTTTTTTGCAATCATCTCTATAACACAGAAGAGAAAGGGATTTCTTTGATTAATGAAAGGGTTAAAGTATTATTTTTATTATTAGCAATAAGGTGTGCTAAATTCTTAAATAAATTAATGAAATTAATGGATTTAGTTTCAAAATTTGAGTTTTTGATTATAATTTTTGTAATTTTTTTAATAATACAATGATCAATTAATTAATTATAGCAATGTGTGATATTTTATATGAAATTGATATAAAAATTATTTACTCATTGTTAAATCCTATTGTTATTATTTTCAATAATACANTTATAATTTTTGTAATTTTTTTAATAATACAATGATTAATTAATTAATTATAGCAATGTGTGATATTTTATATGAAATTGATATAAAAATTATTTACTCATTGTTAAATCCTATTGTTATTATTTTCAATAATACAGAAAAAGTATTTAAGAAAGCAACAATGAGTCTAAAAAAATGAAAAATGTGCTAAATCCTTATAAAAATGACTCCCCAAGGACTTGAAACGGACTGACAGAAGGATAGTTCTAATTTCTAATTGTTAATGAGACTTTCTGTCACAACAATAAAAAAAAAAAAAAAAAAAATCCGAATCTGAGGGGTTAACAATCCTTTTTATTCCATTTCCAATTTTCAATTGAGTTCTCCATTGTTGTTGATTTTTTATACCCTTCGCCTTCTACTGAGTGGATCATAAAAGAGTTGTTATTGTTGTAATTTTTATCTCTTCTACCAAGGGATTTTAAAGGGGGGATGAGAGTTGTTTTTTGAAAAAGTGTTAATTGAAAGTTAATTGGCTATGATGGATTATATGACAGGGTGGAGTTGGTTTTTTTTTTTTCAAAACTCTTGATTACTTTATGACGAGACATAATCTCCATTTTTATATAACAATTACCAAATTTTTATCTTCAAAATCACTAAAAAGCTCTTAATCTTTTTTTTTTTCGTTTTTTATAACCAAAAAATTATTTACCTGTCAGAAAATCCAATTAGTTGGAAATTTTTAAGTTTTTTTTTTAGGTAAAAAATAAAGNGTTGTTTTTTGAAAAAGTGTTAATTGAAAGTTAATTGGCTATGATGGATTATATGACAGGGTGGAGTTGGTTGTTTTTTTTTCAAAACTCTTGATTACTTTATGACGAGACATAATCTCCATTTTTATATAACAATTACCAAATTTTTATCTTCAAAATCACTAAAAAGCTCTTAATCTTTTTTTTTTTCGTTTTTTATAACCAAAAAATTATTTACCTGTCAGAAAATCCAATTAGTTGGAAATTTTTAAGTTTTTTTTTTAGGTAAAAAATAAAGGATTTGGTTTAATGAATTGTTGGTGGGAATAAAACCGGAAGTTAAGATTTGAGAAAACACCTTTTGAGATTATCTGAAAAAGAATTCTTTTAATGAATGGAAAGATTGAAGAAAACGAAGAAGTTTAGAAAAAATTTTAAATTTTAAATTTCGCTCATTAGGTACTTGGATTAGCGAAATTTTAAATTTCGCTCAATAGGTAACTTGGATTAGCTAAATTATAAATTTCGCTCATATGGTACTTGATTAGCGAAATTTTAAATTTTAAATTTCGCTCATTAGGTACTTGGATTAGCGAAATTTTAAATTTCGCTCTTAAAGTATCTGTTTAGTGAAATTCAATATTTACCACGCTGTACATAATATTGAAATTTTGGGGTTTGATTGGTTTAAATTTGAAATTTTGAATTTTATGAATTAATTTCTTATTTTTATTCAAAAACTTTCTCTTTTTGTTACATAACATAACAGGATGTGTTCGTTTTTTAAAAGAACTTTTTGGCTCGTTTTTTTTTTTGTAATAAGTTGTCAGGGTATGACAAATGCGCGCGCAAAACAAACTTTACAATTTAAAATTTAAATTTTGCCACAAAATTTTAAATTTCCCGCCATTTCTTTTCTTTACTCTTGTTTATATCACAATCACATGAGCATTTTGTAATTTTTGAAAAAAAAAAAGTGGTGAAAATCAGTATACAAAAAATTAATCCACTTTGTATAAATTAATACCAATAATTTTTAGTATTCGTAGGGTTAAAAAATTAAAAGTGAAAGTAGAGTGAAAATGAAATGAGTAAAAAATGAACTACTATTATTTTCATTTTTATTTACAAATTAACTTTATGTAATCTTCGCAATTTTTCAAAAAAAAATATTCAATTGACTATCCAATATAAAAAGAGAAAATTTTAAGTTTTATGGTGACAAGACAAGAGTCATGGGGTGAAAGTAAGAGGACCTATGAACGAATCGTAAAATTTTGAAAACTTTTTTTTTTTTTTTTTTTTTTTTTTTTTTTTTTTTNTTTTTTTTGGAAAGGGTTCAAACTTTCTTGTGAATAATAGAGGATCATGAAGCGTACTGATGAAATTCAAGTCTCCTCGGAGATTTTCGCTTAAAAGTGAAAATTACATTTTTCTTCTTCTCCCGTTCTTCCGCTTCATCCGTCGAGCGACTTTCTCTCTCCTCCGCCATCCAAATGTGTCTTCATTCTCTCCCACTTAGAGTAAAAAAAAATCCTAAATCTCCCTACAGGGACTTCTGCCTTAGGATTTTTATTTCTCAATTTCACTTTCTCCGCAATAATAAGCTTTCTCTATACGCTTCAACAAAAAAAAAAAAAAAGTAAAAAAAAAAAAAAAAAAAAAAAAAAAAAAATTTTTTTTTTTTTTTT